>MU227926.1:532784-549647 GCA_018584345.1 Thuja plicata
ATTAATCAATTAAGGTTAATTAATTAAATAAAATTAATTATTTAATTAATTTTGGGAATTTGATTAGATGATTTGGGGAATGAATTTGGAGGAAAATAAATGATTAAAAAACCATTAATTAATAGATAAAAATTAGTGTTTTTAATGTCAAGTCGCAAGTCTGTCTATTTTAGGGTGTCTACATTTGCCCCTCTTTGATGCAATGTGACTTATCGTAGTGTGTCAAAGATTCTCTGATTTTGATCTTGCCTGAGCTTGCCTTGGTGATAGTAGGTGTATTTATGCCACCTCAACAAATTTGAGAAAAAAGTCACGAAATGAGCGTTAATTTGTTGAAACTGCAATTTTTGATTCTAGGTAGCTGACTGATTTGAAAAATGCATTATATTGCCCCTGATATTAACTATCAAAGATTCTGGTGACCGGGAGGAAATTTATGACATCCTGGAGAAATTAGGGTTTTTTTGGAATTCCCTATAAGTAGCCAAGTCTGCCCTTCATTTGTCACATTGCCTTCTTGGAGCTCTCAGAGTCTTGGTGAGTTTGTCCTTAGCTTTCTATGTTTTTCCTCCTATTTTCATGCGATGGCGGGCTTACCTGGTGTCACACACATTTCTGACCGAGTCTGAATGTATCAGAGGCTAGTTGGCATAGGACATCCGGTTAGTATTCTCTCTTTGCATGTCATTAATGTATTTATTTCTCACTTTGAAAAAGATTTGTTTTCTGTCAATTTGCCAAGGTTGCCACAATCGTCTACAGTTTTGCCACAATTGTGGTTTTAATGCCACAATTGCTGGTTGTAAGACACAATTGATAAGAGAGCCATAATTACTGTCTTTGCATGCCACAATTGTCTTTTTTTTTTTTTTTTTTTTTTTCTGTATTTTCCTTTTATGTTTTGCAATCGCATAAAAGTACCACACTTGTAGGGTTTATTGCCGCAATTACCTAGTTATCTATTTCCTAGATTTTCTTGGTCTCATTTCTTCTTATTCTGATTTCTAACACTTCTCTCTATGACTGATACTAATAGATTTCTAATTTATTTCTATGTGCAGCTCATCGGGAGGATTCTGTGCTACCGAGAGTCTAGACCGACGAGACTTCTATACAGGTTCTAGCTCTCTAAGGATGAGAGGTAAGTGCTTAGAGAGTTAGGTTTATATTGGAATTGTTACATGCCAGAGATCATGACCAACAGGGGTCTGATCTCGGCCCTTATAGAGCCATGGAATTTAGAGACATGCACTTTTTGGTTACCCACTATAGAGTGTACTATTACATTGGAGGATGTGTACTACATTCTTTAGCTTACGATCAAGGGTGCACTTGTTGAGTATGCCACCCAACCTGGTATTGTTTCCTTGACTGAGTTATCTGGATTTCCCCAGGATTAACTTGGCTTGTTTGGTGAATATGATATTCCATGGTCCCGATTTGGCCTGGGCCTTTGATAGATTTTCTACCTTATTAGGTAGTTTTATATGTGGCATCTTATGCCCTGATCGATGCCAACACAAATTCTCTATTGGCTTTGGTTCTGTATTGCAAAGTATGGTCCATGATCATACTGTATATGCATGGGGGCCATGCATGTTATCTCCTATGTACTATCATATGTTTTATGTGACTTACCTCAATGGTAAGTCTCTCGGCTATGGTGCTACCCTTCTATAGATATGGGTGTGGGAGTACATTACTGTGTGTCAACCTGTTGGTTCTCGTGATCTTCCTGTAGATAGGCCTTATGTCTTCATGTATGATGGAGCCATTGTTCAGAGCCACATGGGTCATTTTTTGTATTGGCATCAACAATTAGATATGATGCCCTATTTCATTCGGAGACCGTATAGAGAGTGCCCTGTATGGGATGGAGAGGATATCCATCTTCCTTTTTGCTGTCAGTGGAGATACCTAATTGGTCATATCACTGACCATGTACATATGATTGATTTTCACAACATCGAAAGAGTGTTGCAATAGTTTGGGTAGCAAAAAGATGTGTCCGATATATATGCCTATTTTTCTCATAGGTCAAGGAATGCTTCAGTTTGGGGTGGAGTTGTATCACTTGATGCTACGTGGACTGAGTCTGTAAGCTTACTTCCTATTATGTGGACATGGTGATCTGTCACTGTAGATGCAGGTATGTTTGTGCAATGATTTTTTTGTGTATTTTCCTTACTGCTCTCTTAGTCTATCTGCTTTATGATACTTGTTGCTTTATCTGATGTGGTACTAATATTTGATTTTGATCATTTTGCAGGTACCACTCCTTAGTATGATCCTTAGTGGGCACAAACCCATCCTATTTTGATTATTGATATCTCTCATCATGTTTCTAGGACTATTATGAGGAGGCACCGATAGGTACGATGAGGTAGGGGTGATCGAGACAGAGGGAGAGATGGAGGCCAAGACAGAGGTAGAGTTGGAGGCTGAGATGGAGGTAGAGATGGAGGACGGGATGGAGGTAGAGATGGAGGAGGGGGGAGGGGAGATGATGGTGGAGATGATCTTGGTCTTGAGGGTACTGGTGGTGGGGTCTGGATGAGGGGTGGGCAGAGTGGTAGTCAGAGAGTTGGATTGAGGGCCATTTTGGAGGATGAGGAGGCGATGGAGGAGGAGGTACCTTAGTTAGTGCACAGAGTACATCATCATATTGGTGCTGTGTTGGCTCTAAGGGAGGAGGATAGGGTGATTGTGGAGGATGTGGATGTAGAGATAGGTGATATAGATATTGATGCCTTGGATGTAGAGAGTGCAGGTTTGAGCTCCTCCACTGGTAGTGACAGTACATGCAGTAGTACTGGTGAGAGTTCTGAGAGTGAGGATTCTTGGGTGGTGAGGGGGAGGGGTGATGAGGGATTGGGTGACAGAGTGGAGGAGGGGGACATGGATGTGGCTATGGGAGGGATGGATGTAGATCCTTCCAATCTAGAGAGACTTACTCAGTAGGTTTCAAATTTACAGGCTAGACTTTCTTTTGCTGATGCCTGTGTTACTGCTTTGGAGGTTAGGGTTACAATAGCCAAGGCCAGGAAAATTGTGTCAGAGACTAGAGAGCGACAGGCTTGAGCGAAGGTTCAATATTTCATTGAAAGTGTTCATAATGCCTCACATTGGGATGTTTTGGACCGATACTATAGATCTGGGCGTGATGCCCAGAAAGAGATTGAGTATTGGAGGTGCTACTCTAGGGTGCAATTCCTACAGAGCAGAGGGATCCCAGTTATACAGCCTCACAGAGATCTAGTAGGGTGTAGAGGTCACAGAGTAGTGGTGTTGGTGCTCCAAGTTCCTCACAGAGACCTGCGTCTAATATGCCACCCCCTCGTACACATTGCGACAAGGGTGGGGGTAGAACATGCTGATTTGATGCCATTTCCACTTTTGTATCATGTACCATTTTTGTAGTGATGTTCCTTTAATATAATCTAGGGCTTATCCATTAATGTATCTTGACAAACTGATATTTATTGATATATATGTTGATTACCTCCTTGTGTTCAGACTTGTGACCGTTCATTATACTCAGATATTTGGATTATATGAGATGCAACTATTGATTTACTTGCTATATGTATGGTTTCTACATTTTTATGTTTAGATGTTGAAATGCTTTATGCAATGCAATTCTAATTTGTAGACTCTTAGATGTATGATATGATTTTCCTATGATACTGACATGTTTATGTAGGATGGTGTAAATGAGATGTTTGTTAATATGAGATTCTTATGGATGCATGTGATTTTATGATTTACCATGTATGCAGCTGCTATGTTTTTCTCATTTTTTTGATGCACTTAAATGGAATGAATGCAATTTATTATGCACAAAATATCTGAGTAATGCATATGTTAGTTAGAAGGAAGTTAGTTTGGAAATATGCTCTCTGGGATTGATTTGATGGATATGGAATGATAGAAAGGAATTTATATTTTTTTGGTATATATGAATTGATAGAAAGGATGAGTGTCCCAAGTCGCTGCCCCTGTTTCCAATATTTGTCATCATTGCATCTTTTTATGAAATTTCAAAGAGTGTTCAATGCATCTAGATCACATACCATTTGGATACCACCATAGCCTCCTGATAACCAGAAGGAGTAGAGATATTGAATAGAAAGAGAACTTAGTGAACCCAAATATTGACCATCTGGGTTTAGCTATGTTCCTTGTTTGAAAAGAAAGAGAGCCAAAAACACCCAGATATTGACCATATGGATACCGCTTTTCCCTCTGAATAAAATAGAAAAAAGGAAACCAAGATAGAACTCCTACGCACCCAGAGTCCATCTGGATAACACCATGAGCTCTTGATTCTATAAAGAAAATACCAAAGCAAACAAGATAGAAATCCTATGCATCCAGAGTCCATCTGGATAGCATCGCGAGCTCTTGATTGCAAAAAAAAAGAAAAGACCATAGAAACCAAGATAGAACTCCAACGCACCTAGAGTCCATCTGAATAGCACTGTGAGCTCTTTATTCTATTCAGTAAATAAACAAGTAGATAAAAGAGAAGCAATGTCCAATTCTTTCCTAGGTTTAAGCTCAGATCGTGGAACTGCGTGGCTGCCAGATAAGTGACAACGCGTACCACATTTATCCTAAATCATGATGGCCCTAAAATTGAAGTGAACATTCAACATATAACAATCAAAGAAAATAAGTAATGATCTACCATAGCTACTCTCCTCACTTGGTGGATCTTGGAGTAGTGTAAGAACATAATCATGAAATATAGACTGACATCTGACTGACCTAGTCAACATTTTTTGGATGGTTCCTTAATTTAGTTCGATTCTCTTGATTGGCTCAACTCTTTTGATAGTCTTGATTGGCTTGATTGCTTCGAGTGTGTCTTGTTTCAGTAATAGATGACTCATATAAGATTGACCTGTCTAGTTTTGAGTGTATCCATCACTATGTAAGATGATTGATATGATTGATTGATTGATTTTGATCATTTTTGGTGGTTGATGAACCTGTGTCAGATGGGCCCAATGCTAATTTGCAAAGCTTATGATTGTGACAATTGATAGATTGGCTTGGTTGCTAGTTGCTTGTTGATAGATTTGATAGATTCACAAAGCTCATGATTGTGACATTGATTGACTCAGCTTGATCACCCTTTTCTCTCTTGATAACTGAGTTGGCTTTATTGCTAGGGATTTTGCAATTTTTTGATTATTTTTGATGAAGATTGATTTTCTTAGGATTTTTGATCTTTTTAGGATTTTTGATGAGTTTTCCAATTTTTAGGGATTTTTTAAGACATTTAGAATCACTCCCTAGTCCTGCAAGACTAGTATTAACCATGGATAAGTGTTGGTGCTCAGAGGGGATTGTGCTTCTGCATATAGCTTGGGTAGTCAGTCTTGCACTTGAAGTGTGCTCAAGCTTTTGATCTTGGAGTTCATTGATGGTGAAGCTAGATTTGAAGACTCGGCGCCTGTTTGCCAGGTTTTTGACCAAGGTACCTACTCAATAGCACCTGTTTGCTAGGTTTTCACTAAGAGAGTGATTTTTTTTCTCTTTAATTTTTTGTTTTGATGATTTTTTATTTTTTTTTGTTGTCGCCAAGGCGCCTGATTGCCAGGTTTTCACCAAGGTAACATTTTGTATTTTTTAATTTTTTTGGTATTTTCTGAATATGTAGATAGGTGCCTTAACCATTGAGACCTCAAGCATACAACCTCTTGAGGTGCATGCTGTTGATGTATTCAGGGAGTTGATCTCCTTCTGGTGTTTCCAGTTGGTATGCCCCACTCTGGGTAGAGATGATAATGACATATGGTCCTAGCCAATTAGGCTCAAATTTTCTTGGTTTTACTCTTTCTGCTAGGTTCTTTTGATTTTCTATGAGGAAAAGGTCTCCTACCTCAAATGTTTGTGGCCTCACTTTCTTGTGATAGTTCCTTCTAAGGTGATTCTAATAGCCTTCTAAGTGGTTGAATGCATGTTGTCTTCTTTCATCTAGTAATTCTAGTTCACTGAGCCTTGCTACTCTGTACTCTTCATATGAGATCAGGTTCTTCAGTGATATCCTTAGGGATGGGATTTCCACTTCAAGGGGTAGGACTACCTCTGATCCATATGCTAGGGAGAAAGGAGTGGCTCCTGTAGTTGTTCTCACACTAGTTCTGTATGCCCATAATGTGGGACTAAGCTGTAAATGCCAGTCTCGCCCTAATTCGATAACTATTTTCTTTAAGATTTTCAAAATAGTCTTGTTTGTTGCTTCAGCCTGGCCATTCCCTTGAGGATAATAGAATGAAGATAACCCTTGTTTTATTTGGAATTGTTCACATATCTCTTCAACATCATTTTTTGGAAAGGTGTACCATGATCTGTCAAGATGGTTTGAGGAATCACGTATTGACAGATGACGTGGTTAAGTATGAACATTGATATCTGCTTTCTAGTTATGTTAGTGAGGGAAATTTCTTCCACCCACTTAGTGAAGTACTCAATTGATGCTATGGTGTATTTGTGTTCATTTGCTAAAGAAGGTGTAATTTTTCTCACTAGGTCAAATCCCCACATGGAAAATGGAAATGGTGAAGTGATAGGATTTAATTCTTGGGTTGGTGCATGAATGAGGTCTCCATGAATCTGACATTGCCTACACCTTTGTACATATTTGTTTGCATCTATCTCTACTATGGTCTAGTAGTATCCCATGCAGATGATCTTCTTAGCTAAGTTGTTGCCACCTCCGTGGATTCCACAAATTCCTTCATATACCTCGTAAATAGCTCTCTGGGATTCCATGGAAGTGAGACATCATAGTAGCATTCCATCTAGACCTCATCTATATAAAGTAGTTGAGAGGATGGTATACCTAGAGGCTTGGTGGATGAGGGACTTTCTCTGGTTTCTAGACAAGTTGGGAGGTAAGACACTATTTTGGAGGTAATTATATACATCTTGGTACCATGGGGTTTCAGGACCAACAAGGACACATGCTGATTCTATGATTGGTGCTTGATGTGATGGTATCATGAGTTTTTCTACTAGAAACTGGAACCATGTTTCATTGCCTGACATATTGATTAGTGATGCTATGGTAGCCATCGCATCTACAAATTTATTCTGAGCTTGTGGTATTTGATCAAAGAAGATGTATTGGAACTTAGTGTGAAACCTTTCCATATGTGCTCTGTATGGTATTAGCTTCTCATCTTTTGTCATATAATCATTGTTGACTTGGCTAATTACCATTGTGAATCTTCATAGACCTTAAGGTTCTTGATTCTCCATTGAATTTCTATCTTTAATCTGATGACCAGTGCTTCATATTATGCTATGTTGTTTGTGCAGGGGAAGTTGAGTCTAAAAGATTTTGGAATTGTATGATTATCTTGAGTGATAAGCACTATTCCTGCCCCTGCACCATGGTTCATGCACGACCCATCAAAGTATAGTTTCCATACCTTGATCGCTGGTTGTAATGTCATGATAGAATCATCGGGAAAGTTGGAAATGATAGGCTGGTGATCCTGAATAGGTGCCTCTTCTAGTTGGTCTGCAATCACTTTCCCTTTGATGGCCTTTCTATCTATGTACTTAATGTCAAACTCTGTTACGATCATTACCCACTTTGCAAGTCATCTTGTGAGCGCTTCTTTGCTTAGGAGGTACTTTAAAGGATCTATATGTGCTATCAACTTTGTTTGGTGACTCAACATATAATGCCTCAGCTTTAGGGAAGCGAAGACAACTATAAGGCATGATTTTTCAATTGGTGTATAGTTGAGCTCATATCCTACCAATATTTTTCTTAGATAGTAGATGGATCTCTCTTTACCTATGTCATCATGTTGTGACAAGAGTACGCCTATTGTTGATTTCGTTGCTGAGATATACAAGAGAAATGGTCTACCTTGGATTGGTGGCACCAATATAGGAGACTTGAGAAGGTAGTCCTTGAATATTTGGAATGCTTGTTCGCATTGCTCTATCCATATGAATTTGATGTCTTTGTATAGTAGATGTTGGAATGGGTGGCACTTGTCTACTAGCTGAGCTATGAAGCACCTAATTGATTGGAGCCTTCCTTGTAACCCCCTTAGTTGCCTTAGGTTCGACAATGGTGGCATGTCCAATATTGCTTTGACTTTCTCTAGGTCTACTTCAATGCCTCTTTGTGACACTATGAACCCTAGTAGCTTCCCTACTATGACGCCAAATGCACATTTCTTTGGGTTTAAACAGAATTTGTATTCCTACATTCTGTCAAAGATTGGTCCCAATACTTGTAGATGATCCTTGCAAATCATTGACTTGGCTAGTATGTTGTCCACATAGTCTTCCACTGTTTTGTGGACGAGATCATGAAATATAGTTTTCATGGCCCTTTGATATGTTGCTATGGAATTTTTTAGACCAAATGGCATGACATTCCAACAATATGTGCCCCAAGGACATGTGAAATTTGTTTTGTGTTGGTCCTCTAGCATGATCCTTATCTGATTATATCTTGAAAAATCCATCCATGAGTGATATCATTTGATGTCTGGCAGTTAGATCTACTATCATATCAATATTAGGAAAAGGAAAGTCATCCTTGGGACAAGCTATGTTAAGATCCCTAAAGTCTGTGCAAATTTGAATCTGACCACTATGCTTTGTAACTGGTACCAGGTTAGATATTCATTCTGCGTATGGGATTGGTCTTATGAACTTAGTATCTAGGAGCTTTTTCAATTCTGCCTTGATTAGAAATGCAACATGGGGATGCATCTTTCTTATCTTCTATTTGACAGGTTTGGCATTGGGTAGCAATGGGAGATGATGCAGTACAAGCTCTGGATCTAATCCTGACATATCTGAGTAGGACCATGTGAAATTGATCATTCTTTCCTTGAAGAAACTGATGAACTATTCTCTCTCCTCCGGGGTGAGTGATTTTTCCAAGTAGATGTTCTTTGGGTTCTTGTCATCTCCCAAGTTGACTTCCTCTGTTTCTTCTACTAGTAATGCCGACTTCTCCTATGTCAAGGGGAGGAGTTCCTTCTTTCCATCTTCTAGTGCCTCAATGAGGTTTTCACTAGAATATGCATCTTGTTTTATCTTTTTATCATTTTTGTGTCAGTAAGCGCCTTTCAATTTTCACTTACTGATGATTCTTTTTTCTTTTTCAATTTTTTTTGATGACTGGAAAGAGGGGCTTCCTACCTAAAGTATGCTGATTTGTTGAGGTCAATGGAGAAACCTACTTTATGGTCTCCTGATGGCATTCCCTCTCTAAGTCCCATGAAGTCTGCAATAGCCTCATCATTCTTGAATACATCCATATTAGGTGGTCCTTATTGATCCCACTCTATTAGTTTCGGGTGTACAAGACATAGGCCCTCGTGTTGGTTTGATTCTATTTGGTTGAAAGGGACTACGAATATGGTTCCGACAAAACTAGACTGTGATGTGGATGCACCACCTGAGGAATGGCTAATGATATGTTTATTGATGCATGGTTGGTCATCAATGGATAATTGGTCAAACAAGACATCAAGGTGTATGGTGGTGGCTAACCGAGGGGAACAGTCTGGGATCAAAAGTTCAGAGTCGTGAAGGGATCTCCACTCGTACTCGTGGGATTCAATTTTGATAAAATTAACATCAGATGTCTCACTTCCTTTGTTATTGTTGATGTCCATATTGAGGTTTATTCTTGTTTGAGAGGTTCCCACTTCAGTGGGCAATAGCTGTTGTAGTATGTTTCTTATCAAGACATGTTCTGGGTTTTTCCCCCGGTGTAGCTCTACTATCTATTCCCGATCAACTTGGATGTCTTGGATTATAGGGCTGGTTTTTTATTTCCCATATCCTAACCATCTCTTGTTTCTCTGGGTTGGTGGGAGAGATAGTCCCATTAAGCCTTGTTATCTTGCCCCCAGACCAGTTGTACCATCATATCTGAATATTTGTAGCATTTATATCCATTTATGTAGTTTTATATGGGTAAGGGTTGTTGAAGTGTCTCTTGTGGATCTTGGTACAACCATGTACTGATATCTTGTTTAAATGGGTTTTCTTCTACAATGTCTCCAAATCTAACAAAATTTGTGGGCGGACATCTAAATAGAACAGGCTTTAGAGTTTCTATTATAATAACTGGTTGTGGCATGCCATATGTTCTTGGGCTCTAAGGCATGTTCATGATAGTGAAAGCTTCCTCGTAGTTGTATTCACCACAACCCTTGTCGGTAATGGATATTTTTCCCACTTTCTGTGTGACATCCTTAGGATTTGAGTCTGAAGATGATGGGATGCTTGCGGCTTGGTTTGAGAGTACCTAGTTATCAGTGTTGATTTGGACCAAATTACAATATTGGAAAGGATTGGGATCTCCCTCTATGATGATTCCTTCTCCCTAGTGTGGGAACTTTATGCATTGATGGTATTTTGAAGGTACGGCTTGCATTTCATGTATCCACAGTCTCCCTAGTAACACGTTGTATCCCCACTCAAGATCTAGGATTTGGAAGGGAGTGTTCTTGACCACTAGACCAATACAAACAAGTAGAATGATAGAACCTTTAGAGGACCTTTCCTCTTCATTGTAAGCTCTATAATTTATCCTCCTTGTGACATCAATGCTTGATTCTGAATAGCCTAATTTCTTGATTAACTTTAGAGTACAAATGTTTAATCCAGCCCCACCATCAACAAGGACTCTACATATAGCACTTTTGTGGACCTAGACAAGCAAGTGCAAAGGATCATTATGTAGGGTTTATGCGGAGGCACATACGGTCTATGAATGTTGCATGTTTGTTAGCAGCTATATGGTTAACCATCGTTTGGAAGCTCTCGGGTGTTATGTCCCTTGGGACAACTGCATTTTGAAGGGTTGAGTGCCAGTTTATGCTGTGGAGATATGCAAAATAGGTCAAACATGGAGATACGGGCATGTGTGCACTTTAGTTGATCCACCAGGATTTTCTATGGATCTGAGGTTTCTTGAGGGTCGGCTGGTGTAGCAGAAGAGGAAGGTACTCCTTGCAAGAAAAATTTGGTATGATGCATGGTTATAACACATTTGTTACCTTGGTATTTGATAGTGATTGTAGCCACATGGCTATCTGAAGGATTAAGAAAATTGATAATGTTATCACTGTTGGCATATGTATTGTTGACCTATTTTGACGGTCCACCAGACCCAAAGGCTTTCCCTTTATTGTGATCATGAAATGTATCATTGAATATTGTGTGATAAGTTTTTCCTTTGGTTTGGGTATTTATTACATCGATGACCCCTGTGTCAATCAAATCTTAGATAGCATGTTTCAATTGGTAACAGTTAGGTGTTTTGTGTTTTTTCACCAGATGAAACTCACAAAAGTCATTTTCATTGTACCACCTTGGTTTTTTTGCACCATGTTCAAATTCCATGATTTTTGGGAGAGTGATAGTGTTGGATTGTATCAGATTTTGTAAAGATTATTCTATCGGCTCTCCTAATGGTGTGAAATCTCACTGTTGGAATAGAAACTGTGGTTTGCGTTCAGTCTATTGCTGACTGTTTGACACAACGACCGCTTAGATAGGGGGAGGTTGGTTTTGAGTGTATGCTTGTGGAGTGGGCCCCGTAGGTTATTGGTTGGCCATAGGTGTGCCTTGCAATGACACTTTGGGTTGTGCATAGTTGACTGTCTTCACATCAATGACACCATCATTGGTGAAATTTTTGTTTTTGTTCCACCACTTAGCTTTGTCCGTTGCAGTTTACTTTGTATTTTTTTGGGTTGAATCTACAAGGATTCCTCATTTGACTAAGTTCTGCTCACAACAAACTCCTCGTTCAATGAGTTGTGTGAAGTTCAGAGCTAACTGCAATTCTATTGTGAATGACATGTTTGGAATCAGATTATCAACGAACATGACTATTAGGTCTTTCTCGGGCACACCATATGTTATTTGGTTTGCATTATTCCTCCATCTATGTAGGAATTTCACAAAAGAATCTCCATCCTTCTATTTGATATCACAAAGGTCCTTGATACTGACCTTGCGCTCGGTGTTATGATGGAAGTGAGCGATGAACTTTTCAGCCAATTCACCCCAAGACAGGATGCCATGAGGTAAATGCAAGAACCATTCCATTGCTGGTCTGGCTAAGATTTGTGGTAATAGTTTCATTAAGTATGTCTCATCATGTGTGACTTTGATGCAACTAGCGAAAAACTCTCGGATATGTTCAATAGGGTTGGTATTGCCCCTATATTTATCAAATTTTGGTACCAAGAAGTGAGTTGGGAATGGAGACATGTGAAGAGAGTGATCAAAGGGGTACGGGTATAAATCCTCTATGGTATAGGATTTATTTTTCCCTTGATTTTGCAAATCTATCATTTGGGTTTGAAGGGTTTGCATTTATTGGATCAACATGTTTGTTTGATACTGAGGCTAATGTGTGATGTTGTTCCTTTGTGCTGTAGTAGGTATGAGGCTGCGCCTCTGCGTTCCTTGAGTAGGAACATATGCCCTCATCCTTGGGACTTGATATTTATTTCCCACCACATAATTTTGAAATGGGGGCATGTGAGTGGCCCACGATGGGTTTTGATGTGTTTGTTGTTGGGAATTATGTTGTTGTTGAAATTGTGGTCGATACTGCTGGGGTTGATATTGTTGCTACTGAAGCTAGGGTTGGGGTTGCTGCTGCTGAGGTTGGAATTGTGGTAATTGAAGTTGGGGTTGCTATTTTTGAGGTTGGATTTGTGGTAACTGAAGCTGGGGTTGCAATTGCTGTGGTTGGAATTGTGGAAACTAGAGCTGGGGTTTGATTTATGGAAACTAAAGCTAGGGCTGTTGTTGCTAGGGATGGATTTTTGGTAACTAAAGTTGGGGTTGCTATTGTTGGGGTTGGATTTGTGGAAACTAAAGCTAGGGTTGTTGTTGCTGGGGCTGGATTGGTTTTTGAATGGGAAAAGGTGTAGCCTTGGGTGGGCATTGACTATAAGTCATACCTGTAGAGATGGTTCCCTGCGGGAATGATGTGTTAATCCCAAGACTAGTAGGAATTGACTGCAGTAGTGGCATAGTTTCAGAATAGTTTCTATTTGTTGGTGGGATGGAAGGCATAACATGAGAGCTTGATTTTCCAGGCCATGAGACCAAAGGTGGAGGCATACTAGTGACCATTGGTACAATTAGCTGCGAGCCTGTCATGCTTTGAGTGGAAGATGTGCTTGCTTGGTTTGTGTAATTGGTTTGATTGGGTATCGTCTGTGCTAATGTTAGTTTTGTCAATGGTGGGAAGATTTGAGAAACCAAAGGTAGTGTTTGAGAGGGCCGAGTAGTGTTTTGACCTGCGAGAGGGTTTTTGGGCCATATGATCGACACATTGAATTCAGTGGGGAGTTTGACTCCCTTCTTTATCAGCATGGATAAGAAATCTTTTGGGGTTCCTCTCTATAACAACATCAACTAATTGTGTGGAATAAGAATCTTTCTCTATATCTTCAAGCTCCTCTTCTGTGACATTTTGGAAAAAAATGACCCACAGGGTTGTTCAATGAATAGAGCAAAACTGGTATTTATGAAAGGATCGTCCTCTTGCTCTATTTCCCAAATGGGGAATCTATTGATATACAACTCATCAGGTTGTGTTCTAGCCTTTGAACTTGTGTAAGTCCCTCCATGAGGTGTGTGAGACATAGTGTGGTCTAGATTTTGTAACTAAAACAAGTGTTATAAAGCAAAGAGAAAAGGGTAACCTTTCTAGGAAAGTCTGAGTTATGTTTTGGACAAGGGTAATTTAAGGACAGATGTTGATTTACCTTGATCTCAAAGTTTTGATGATGTAAAAGATAAGATTTGTTGACCTTTTCCTGGGACAAAGTCACTTGATAGAGATAATGATGATGTTTGATATGATGAGATCAAGATATTTTGAGTCTGAACTTTGGAACTAACAATGTTTAGACAATAATCATGCTTTTTCAAAGAAAGGATGATCTTTAATGTTTAGAGATTCACATAATGTTCTTTGCATTTTTCTAGGATAGACACTGGTCTTTGACACAAGATGGAGAGTACTTTCAAAGTTTTAGGTTGAAACAAGTGTAAAATATCTCTGGTCAATGGTGGCACAACTCCATCAATTATGGTAAAGTGAATGGTTGAGTGTGGTATTTTACCACCGATTGCGGTAATAAAAAAGTCTATTGTGGCAATAAAAAAGTTAACTGTGGTGGAATTTCGTCAATTGTGGAAAAATATGGGCAATTGCAGTAAAGGGGAAACATTCTCAAAAAAGACTAGAAGATAGGTATCACTGTCTGACAATTTTGATTTTCTGGAACAAGGCTTTTGATTTGCAAGATAATTGATGTTGACAACCCTAGACTTTAACACATGTGACTCATTTTGACAGCTGGATGTTTGTTTTTCATTTTAGAAACTGATCAAAGAACAAGAACAATAGAAACTATGTTTTGAAGAATGAAGACTGACAATGTGTATGTTCTACAAATTTTTCAAGTTGCAAGGTTATCACGAGGTCTCCATAATGAACAGTCAGATTAATCTAGGTCAATGGCTTCAGAATACAATGTTATAGTCCCAATGCTTGAACGTCTATTAGCTCACACAATAATTGTCACACTACTAGGACATGAAGGTCCATGACGTAGGCGACTGTGTTTTTTCTGTTGCCAGGTATTATTTTCGTGGAGTGAAGATCTCTTTCACTATACAAATACCTTGGGCTACATATGTTGGGAATCTTGGGGGGAAATTCTACAACCCCTTCCACTATAATAAGGTATCTATTCAGATGTAGATCGGGTTGGCCTCTAATTAACAAGGTTGTAGTAAGGGTTCGTGGCATCTTTCCAATCGGTTTGTATGTCTGTGACTGATCACTTAAGAGCCTAGTTGACCATGCTGGCTCCTTAGGGATATTCACCCGATCTAGACTATCATCAACACACCTCACCCGAGCTTTGCTAGATAAGAAATAACTTTGGTTTGTGCCTTATTTATATACCGATCGAAAGGATTACCGGTTTAAGGTCATTCTTCAAGGAAGAAGCGCATTCCACCGATAGGCCTTTCTAGAAGTATAAAGGTGTCTAATCTAATAGATTGTGCAAGTGCACCCAAAACTCAAGACACAAGGTAAATCGATTAAGCTTCAAAAGTTTGAAATGTGAACTAAGCTACAACACCATACAAGCACAAGTGTTCAGTTTTAAGCCCAAAAAGTAGGTGTTGATTGCTTGTTCAATTTTAATGCACCAATTTGAGAGATTTTTTCCTTTGTTCAATTTTAGTCCCCACATCAATTTTAAGCACCAAATTCCAAAATGTGAGATGTAAGATGTGTGACAAACACTGTTCTTTTTAAGCCCAAATGGACAAGTGAATGAATTTAGGTTGTATTGTTATCTTGTCTCCTCAATTCAAACCTGTCAAAGAAAGTGTTTTGTATCTCAAGAAATGAAATCTTTTCAATCCAAAATAGCAGAATATCTGGAAACTTTGGGATTATTGAGATTGCTAAAATTAATGGTGACTTTATACTTAATTGCAAACCTCTTGATTGAATCAATGTACCTGGTGTATGCTTCACTTTGATCTTCAGAGAAAGAATAGCCCTTTGTTGTGATCGATAGTTGATAGTTCTCCTCCTTGTAGCTCTTAATGCTCTAGCACCTGGTATGTGTCTGACTACCTTCTTTGTCATTCACTGTCAGTCAGCCCTGCATGAAAACCAAGAAAAATAGATAGAAATGTGGCTTTTACATCGATTGCGGTACTGGTTATTCAATTGCGGAAAAATAGTAGCGATTGTGGCAAATAAATTTCTTTTGCAGCATGATGCTTTCAATTGCAGCATAGATTGGTCAATTGCAGTAACTTACAGGCAATTGTGACAAACAATAGGTAACTACGGTCAAATACAATCAATTGCAACAAAATACTAGAAGATAGAAAGATAGAAGATGATAGAATAGCGATGCGAAAACCTACAATCAATTGTGGTATTAAACCAGTCAATTGCGGCATGATTTTGTCAATTGCGGAAAAATAGCAGCGATTGTGAAATAACAGAGATTTCAAGAAAAAGATGAATCTTTAGGTCTACAACCATACGACCGTGGCTGATTGATTATGTCTGTCATCTACAAGAGATATTCAATCTATTTGCTTCATGTTGGGTTCACCAAAATGTATGCCTCCTCTTCGTGATTCATGGTTCCCAAGCTTTCCAAAGGTGGGGGTTAGTAGCACCATTTTGCAATGATATAAACCAAATACACAAAGCTACAAATAACGAATAATTTGAAATGTAACCAACAAAATGTACAAGCAAAGAAAGGAAAACAAATGAATGCAAACCCCTAAAGTGCTTGAAGCTTCTATTGTCTCTCTCTACTCCTTTTGAAATGCTATTTTTGATGCTCAATATTTGTGTGGGAAAAGTCTATGACTTGAGAAGCGTCGAGAATTTGATACTTGAACTGTGTGTGTGATCGCAAGATGGCTTGAATGCTAGAACCAAACTGACGGAGTAATGGCGCACGAGAGCTTGAAATCCTAGAAGTATGATCGCAAGAAGGCTTGAATGCTAGAACCAGTCTGACATAGTAATGGCGCACAAAAGCTTGAAATCCTAGATCCTTCAAATGGTTATGAAGGGCTTATTATATAGGAATTGAGGATGAAATGAACGGTTGAGATCAATCCCAAAGATAGGGAGATGAACAGTTGAAATCAAAGGGAACTAGAGAAGCCATCAGTAAACTCCACCTCTTCAATTGGTAAAGAGGAGATAGAGTTTGGTTGACTGAAGAGCTAATTGTGAGTTACCTTTTAGAACTGAAGAGGTGGGTGGAGTTA
>MU227926.1:549697-580847 GCA_018584345.1 Thuja plicata
GAGTTATCTCTTTGAAGATAAATGAAAATTTAATTTATTTATTTAATTAAAGTTTTCAACATGTGAGATAATTGAATTCTTTTTTATTTAGAATTGCTTTATTGAATGAAATTAAATTAATTTAATTAAAATTAATATAATTGGAAGAATTTAATTAGTAAGTTTAAATATTTCAATTTAAACTATAGGAAATTGAATTTAGATAATTAATTAATGGTTATTAATCAATTAAGGTTAATTAATTAAATAAAATTAATTATTTGATTAATTTTGGGAATTTGATTAGATGATTCGGGGAATGGATTTAGAGGAAAATAGATGATTAATTAATGATTAAAATACCATTAACTAATAGAAAAAAATTATTATTTTTAATGTCAAGTCGCATGTCTGTCCATTTTAGGGTGTCTATAGTCCCCATTATTTTATTCTCTTGTAGTGCATCTAGGTTTGAATTTTTGGGTTGGTGTTAGTCAAATTAGAGGGGTATTTTGATGGTGTCTGTGTGTTTAGATAGATCAATGGAGATGAATGCTACTTTTTGAAGTGATTTAAAATACTTTGTTTGAGACTTACTATTTTTAGTAAGTAAATATTTTTAGCAGTGACCATTTTGAGCACCTACTATTTATACTAAGTTTTAGTACATCTCAGATTAGGCCAATTTTGTGTTTGGATACACTATTTTTAGTAGTTTTTATTTTTAGTAAGTGTCTATTTTTAGCAATTGGGCCAACCTCTGTTTCTCTAATAGTGTAAGATTTTATATTTGGATGTTGGATGAAGTTTTATTATGTTTAGAGAAATATATTTTTATTTTAATCTCCTAAGTATTTTATATTGTCACTTTATGAATCAAGTGACGTGCACCCCTTGGCCTAGTAACACAATGTTGTTTTTAAAAAGGGGCCATTTGACATCCCATGTTAATTCCTAAGGAGGAGAAAATTAATATTTTTAAAGGATGATGCCTTTAATATTTTAGACTCCATATTGGGACGCCAAAAGGTGATTTTATTTAATCTTGCATGGTTTTTTGAAGAGGGTGGACTTCTTGAGAATGATACTATAGACACCCTAAAATGCACATACTTGCGACCTTTACATTAAAAACACTAATTTAATCTATTAATTAATGGGTTTTAATAATTAATTAATCATCTATTTCCTTCTAAATTCATTTCCCAAATCATCTAATCAAATCCCCAAAACTAATTAAATAATTAATTAACCTTAATTGATTAATCTCCATCAATTAATTAAATTCAATTTCCTAAAGCTTAAATTCAAACATTTAAAATTATTAATTAATTTTTCTATTTAAATTAATTTCAATTAAATTAATTTAATTTCATTCAACAATTCAATTTTGAATCCAAAAAGAATTTAATTATCTCACATGTTGAATACTTTAATTTAAAAAATGAATTAAATATTCAATTAAATCCTTTCTTGGTGTTCAAAAAGATAAATCTTAATTGTATTTTTGATTACGTGGGTTTCCCCACCCACCTCTTTAGTTCAAAAAGGTAACTCCAAATTACCTCTTTAGTTCTAAAGGTAACTCATAATTAGCTCTTCAGTTAACCAAACTCTATCTCCTCTCTCCCAGTTGAAGAAGTGGAGTTTACTGATGGATTCTTTAGTTCCCTTTGATCTCAACCTTTCATCCTCCTGTGTCTGGGATTGATCTTAACCATTCATATCATTCTCATTTTCCATATAAAAAACACTTCATAACCATTTAAAGTATCCAAGATTTCAAGCTCACATGCACCATTACTCTATCAGATTGGTTCAAGCATCAAGCCATCTTTTGATCAAAGCATTCAATATCATATTCTCGACACTCCCATGTCATAGACGCTGCCTACACAAATACTGAGCATCACACAAATAGCATTTCACAAGGATTAGAGAGATACAATAGAAGCTTCAAGCAATTGGGTTTGCATTCATTTTTTTCCTCTTATTTTCTTGTACATTTTATTGATTTGTAGTTTCGTTATTAGTAGTTATTTCTATTGATTTCCCCCATTGCAAATCGGTGCTACTAACCCCTCGTTATTGAGAGCATTACAAATTTCAATCCATGCGTACATTTTGGTGAACCCAACATGAATAAAACAACCCAAATATCACTTGAAGATGAAAGACAACCTTTTGGCTATAGTCATACGGTTGTAAAATTCTTTTTTCATGTTTTTCTTGATATACTTGTAATTTTGCAATCGCTGGTATTTTACCGCAATCGATGGAAGATTTCAGCAATTGTCTGGTTTATTACCGCAATCGTTGTAAGGGTTTCACAATAATTTTTTATCATTATTCAAAAGTTTGTTTTATTGCTCTATGCCACAATTGACCAATCTATTCTGCAATCGGTACTAGTTTTATCGCAATCATACAGATTTTGCTACTATTGACCAATCCGTGCCACAATCAACAACATTCTGCCGTAATTAAAAATGCTTTACCACAATTAACAGAAGATTGCCACAAGTGACAGGACTCTACAGAAATTGACAGAAGATTACTACAATTGAAAGAAATATTATGAATCAAATTGAACATCACTATTTTTCTATCAGAATCTAATTGTTTTCTCTATTTTCTACAGGATTGATCAATGACGAATGGACAAAAGGAAACTATATGCATCTCAGGTGCTAGATCACTAAGAGTGGCCATAAGAAGGACCAAAAAATATCAAATGCAACAAAGAGCCATCTTAGCCATCGTAGTAGAAGATCAAAGTGAAGCATACAAAAAATATCTGGATTCAATCAAACTTTTCACAGCTAAGTACAAGGTCACAATTAGTCTTAGTGGTCTTAACAATTTGGGAGTTGTGGGTTATTCTTCAATTCTTAATTAGACACTTTTTTATTCTAATCACATTTGTTGATAGCTTGTGGTGAGTAGAGTTTTAACAAAGCAACTAAAATAAATTCATTTGTCATTTTAGTGCTTAAAATTAACATTGCATGCAAACATCTTGTACCTCACATTTACATATTTGATGCAGGAGCATCTTGGGTCCTTGGCAATCCTACTCAACCAAAAAGATATTTAATTTTGTTCTTTATCTTGTTTGGAGACTTCTCGGTGAGGTGCTCAGTTCCTTGTTGCTCGGGTATCCTTTCTTTTTTTTCTTTACCGACGGTTCTCCGGGTGTGTTAGTTTTTGTTGGTTGGTTATTCTTTTACCGAGTTGGTTCTCTGTCACTCAGGTATGTTCTTACGGATTCATCCCTGTTTCTCGGGTATGCTTTTACCAAGTGGTTGTTGTTTCTCGGTGATGCTCTTCCCGAGTTGTTTATCTTGATCTAGCCCCCTTCTACACTTAATTTCCATGGTGTAATTAATGTGGGGTCTCTCATTGGGATTTGTGTGGACCTAAATATGGGTCTCTCTTATGGATTTGAGCACCGAGCTCTTTGGTGGACTCTTGTATATATTTGTTTCTTTGTTCTTAGTTTTAGGAAACATTTCTTAGAGGATAGTAAAATTGGATAGAAGATTAACTGTTGAGACAGTTGAAAGGCAGGTCTGTGACCTCGCATGTATGAAGATCACTTTGTAATTCATTGAATGTATATGGCCAAAATTGGGAAGGCCTTAAAGCCTGACATGTAATAAGTTTGATCAATTAATGAAATATAAGAGATATATGTTGTTCCTTCTCTCACTTTGTTGTTGTTGTTTCTGCATTTTTGTATCTGCAAGTTGGTTTGGGTACTTGGGAGAGCCCTTGGCCCCACTACCCTACCATTCTTATGTCAGGTGGTATTAGAGAATTGGTGAGATCTAAGTTCCTTCTTGTAAACCCTAACCCTAGTTGGTGATATTATTGTGGGGTAGCAGATTGCGATCTGACCTACAATTGCAGAGGGATTCAAGATGGTTCATGGGAGAGGGATTCTAGCTGATATGCTTAAACATATGGCTGCAAGATTGGAAGCTGTTGAGATAGCCCAATGCAAAGGAAGACATATTGAAGATGTTAGTGATGATGAAGTTGAAGAAGTTCAAGGTGAAGTTGCACTTGCACCTTTGATGGATTAGGAAGAGGAGAGATTCCTACGAGCATTGACAAGTTTGAAGTCCATACCTCAGTTCAATCCTCCTGAGTATAGTGGAAAATTGGATTCTGATGAATTGATTGACTGGAAAACTGAGATAGAAAAGTAATTTGAGTATGAGAATGTATCAGAGGATAAGAAAGTCAAGATTGCAAGTACAAAGTTGAAAGGTCATTCATCCTTATGGTGGGAGCATCTTCAATTGGATCGAAAGAAGAAAGGTAAAGAAAAAATCAAGGTATGGGATAATATGGTAAACAAATTGAAAGGAAAGTTTCTACCTTGTGATTATCAGATTAACCTAATTAGGAGAATGCAAATTTTGAAGCAGACAGACAGATCTATTAAAGACTACACTGAAGAATTCTACAGATTGGACATCATATCTGGACATGTTGAAGATGAGGTAGAAAGAGTAGCAAGATATCTGAATGGATTAATAATTTCCATACAAGATGAGATCAGCTTGGTCAAGATGGAGATCATTGAAGAGACATATCAGTTTTCCCTAAAAGTTGAGGAGAAATTGAATAGAAGATATGAAAAAAGACAGAGGTAGAGCTCGTAGATTCCCTAGAGGAAGAGGTAGATCTCATGAATAAAACAATAGATTTGAACAAGACAAGTAAATTTCAGACACATCTCAAGGCAAAGGAAAGACTGAATGGAAAGTTAGAAGTTTATACTGAGGAAGAGGCAATTACTCTCGAGGTGGTTATAGAAGAAGATGGTTCCAAGTAACTTGTTACAATTATGGTGAGGAAGGAAATTAATCCCTTGAATGTACACATGCAAGAAAGAAGATCACTAGTAGCATAAATGCTTTGGTGCAAGAGGAATCACTGAATGAAGCTAAGAAGGAAGGAAATCTCATGATCTGAATGATACTATGGAGTGAGAAAGATAAACAAGATCCTGTCAGGAAAATTTTGTTCAAAGCCAGATGTAGAGTTGCAGACAAAGTTCAGAAAGTGATTGTTGATAGTGGAAGCTCAGAGAATATAGTATCTGAGGAAATGGTCACAAAGTTGCAGTTGAAAAAAATGAAGCATCCAAAGCCCTATTAGATCTCATGGATCAAGGATGAGCACACATAAATGGAAAGTGAACAATGCTTTGTAAATCTGAAAATTGGAAAGTATTATGATAAGGTGTTGTGTGATATTATGCCAATGGACTTTTGTCACATTTTGTTGGGTAGACCTTGGCAATATGATAGACATACTATACATGATGGAAGATTGAATATATATTCTATTGGGGTTGATGGTAAGAAACAAATTTTGGTACCTTTGGTTGAAGAATATATTGGTGAGATATATACATTTGTGAAAGTTTTTTTGATGGAAGGTAGATAGTTTGTTAAGTATTTGAAAATAAATGATATATGTTATGCTGTGATTCCTAAAAAACCAAGTAAGAATACATAAGATGAAATTCCTATAGAAGTTGAGAAGTTACTCACTGAGTACAAAGAGATAATTTTAGATAATGTACCTGATGGTTTACCACCAATGAGAGATATCAATCATTGTATGGATCTGATTCCTAGAGCTAGTTTACCGAACAAAGCACCACATAGGTTAACACCGACCGAGAATGAAGAGCTTAACCGACAAGTTCATGAATTTTTTAACAAAGGCTTGATCCAAGAAAGTTTGATTCCTTGTGCAGTACCAGCTGTATTGGTACCTAAGAAAAATGGAGAATGATGAATGTGCACTGATTCAAGAGAAATCAATAAGATCACAGTGAAGTATAGGTTTACTATACCGAGAATGGATGATATAATGGACTGTTTGAGTGGAGTAAGATATTTTACCAAAATTGATTTGAAGAGTGGGTATTATTAGATCATAATTAGATAAGGTGATGAATGGAAGGCTGCTTTCAAGACAAAGGATCGTTTGTATGAGTGTTTGGTTTAACTAATGCACTAAGTACATTTATGAGGTTAATGAATGAAATTTTGAAAAAAATCTTAAATAAATGTGTAATTATATACTTGGATGATATTATTATATTTAGTAAGACTAGAGAAGAGAATTTGATGCATATAAGACACGTATTACACATATTGAAAGAGGAAAAGTTGCAGATAAATCTGAAAAAGTGTTCCTTCATGAAAGAAGAACTTGTGTATTTTGGTTTGTGATTTTAGCTGATGGTTTGAAGATGGTTCCTAAGAAGGTTGAAGCTATACTTAATTAGCCTACACTTGGGAATGTCAGTGAGGTAATATCATTCCATGGATTGGCAAGTTTTTACAGGAATTTTATCAATAATTTTAGTTCTATTTGTAATGCTATGACTGAGATAATAAGAGGAGACAAAAGAGAATTCAAATGGACACATGGAGCTGATAAGAGTTTTGAGACTTTCAAGTTGAAGGTTGTTGAATTACCTGTGTTAGCCTTACCTGATTTCAATAAGGTATTTCCAGTTGAATGTGATGCAAGTGGAAGTGCAATTGGAGCCGTGTTGAATCAAGAAGGTAAACCTGTTGCTTTCTTTAGTGAAAAGTTGAATGATGCCAAGAGGAAATATTCTTTCTATGATCAAGAATTATATTCTATTGTTCAAGCCATGAAGAAATGGAGACATTAATTGATGCCAAATGAATTTGTGTTGTATACTGATCATAAGGCTTTATAGTATTTGGGTAGTCAGAATAAGTTGAATCAGAGACATATGAAATGGGTAGAGTATTTGTAGAGTTTCACATTTGTGATAAAGCATAAGAGTGGAGTTTCTAATAGAGTTGTTGATGCATTGAGTAGAAGAAAATATTTGTTGACTGAAATGAGAATTGAAGTTCTTTGTTTTGATGACATGAAGCATTTGTATGAAAGTGATCCTAATTTTTTTGAGTAGTGGAGAGTGTGCAGAGCACCTATTCCAAATAAATCAAATAAGTATGAAGACTATTTCATTGAAGAAGATATGTTGTTCAAAGGTATTCAGTTGTGAATACTGAGAGGATCAATGAGAACTACTTTGATTAAGGAGAAACATAGTAGTGGTTTGGCTGGACATTTCGATATTGATAAAAAATTGAGTTTGCTTAAGGAAAGTTATTTTTGGCCTCATTTGTATAAGGATGTTCAAAAATTTGTGAAAATTTGTGGACTTTGTTAAGTTGAAAAACGAGTAAGTCAAAATACTAGTTTGTATACACCGATTACTGTTCCTAAAAAACCTTGGAATGATATCAACATGGATTTTATTCTTGGCTTACCTAGGACAACAAGAGATAATGATTCCATATTTGTGGTTATGGATAGATTTTCTAAGATGAAACATTTCATACCATGTAGGAAAACATCAGATGCAATACATATAGCAGATCTTTTCTTTAAGGAGATTGTCAAATTGCATGGATTACCAAGGAGTATCATCTCTAACCGAAACAGTAAATTTGTTAGCTATTTCTAGAAAACACTTTGGAAGAAGTTGGATACTAAGTTGAAGTATAGTTCTATATTTCATCCATAGACTGATGGAAAAATAGAGGTTGTAAACCAAAGTTTGGTTAACTTGTTGAGATGCCTAGTTGGAGATACACCAAGTAATTGGGGTTTGATGTTGGCACAAGAAGAGTTTCCCTACAAAATTTTAGTGAATAGAAGTATTGGATAGACATCTTTTGAGATTGTTCATGGCACACAACCAAGAGGTATATCAGACTTGAGAGATATTGTTGGAGAAGAGAAAAAAAGTGCTGAAGCAGAGGAGTTTGCTGAATTCATGAAGACATTGCATCAGGATGTAAAACACAAGTTGGAGAAAAAAAACCAAAAGTGCAACGATAGTGCATATAGATCAAGGAGACATAAAAATTTTGAAGTTCGTGATGCAGTAATGGTTCATTTGAAGAAAGGAAGATTTCCTATTGGAACATATGGAAATTGAAGATGAAGAAATTTGGTCCTTGTAGAATACTAAGAAGATTTGACAGTGGAAATGCTTATGAAGTTGAGTTACCTGATGACATGGGTATATCACCTATATTCAATATTTCAGACTTGTATGAATATCATGAACCTGATGAAGAAGTCATAGTACCGAGTAATTATCCTAAGAAATAGATAGAGGAATTTGAAGAGATCTTGAAACAGAGAGTTAGAAGAAGTACAAGAGGAAAGGAATACATGGAGTATATAGTAAAATGGAAGAACAAACCAATTGAGGACTCATCATGGATTTCTCAATCTAAGTTGGATTTATTTTAGGTTGTACCTGATACATGATTCAGGGAATCATTTCTTGTAACCCTAGGTGTTTGATGTAGGAGCATCTTGGGTCCTTGGCAGTCCTACTCAACAAAAAATATGTTCTTTTGTTCTTTAGCTTGTTTAGAGACTACTTAGTGAGGTTCTCAGTTACCTGTTGCTGGGGTATCCTTTCTGTCTTTCTTTACCAATGGGTCTCTTAGTGTGTTAGTTTCTGTTACTCATTTATGCTTTTAGTGAGTTGGTTCTCTATCACTTAGGTATGTTCTTACAAAGTCATCCCTGTTTCTCAGGTATGCTTTTACCAAGTGGTTGTTGTTGCTTGGTGATGCTCTTCCCGAGTTGTTTATCTTGATATGGCCGACTTCTACACTTAATTTTTGTAGCCTAATTAATGTGGGGTCTCTCATAGGGATCTATTTGGACCTAAATATAGGTCTCTCTTATGGATTTGAACACTGACCTCTTTGGTGGACTCTTCTATATATTTATTTCTTTGTTCTTAGTTTTAGGCAGCAGTTCTTAGAGGATAGTAGAATTGGATAGAAGTTTAAGTGTTGAGATAATTGAAAGGTAGGTTTGTGAACTCGCATGTATGAAGATCACTCTATAATTCATTTAATGTATGTGTCCAAAACTAGGAAGGCCTTACAACCTGACATGTAATAAGGTTGATCAATTAATGAAATATAAGAGATATTTGTTGTTCCTTCTATCACTCTGTTGTTGTTGTTTTTGCATTATTGTATCTGCAAGTTGGTTTGGGTACTTGGGAGAGCCCTTGGAGCCACTTCCTTACCATCCTTTCATCAATATTGGTGCTTAAAATTGATGTGGAGGTTAAGAATTGAACAAAGGAAAATAACATTTTGAGTATGGTGCATTAAAATATAACAAACAATCATCATCTACTTTTGGGCTTTAAAACTGAACACTTGTGCTTGTATGGGTGATTATCTTAGTTCACATTTCAATCTTTGGGGTTTAAACAATTAACCTTGTGTCTTGAGTCTTTGGTGCACTTGCACAATCTGTTAGATTGAACACCTTTACACTTTCTAGAAGGGCATGTCTTGGGAATACACTTCTTCCTTAGAGAATGACCTTAAACCATTAATCCTTCCAATCATTATATAAACAAGATGCAAACCAAAGTTACATTTTATATCTAGCCAAGATCAGACGAGGTGTGTTGATGATAGTCTGGATCGGGTGAATTATCCCTAAGGAGCTAGCATGGTCAACTAGGCTCTTAAGTGAGTCACACATGTACAAACTGATTGGATAGATGCCACAAACCCTACTAGAACCTTGTTAAAATAGAGGCCAACCTGATTTACCTCTGAATAGATACCTTATTATAGTGCAAGGGGTTCTAGAATTTCCCTCCAAGATGCCCGACATATGTGTTCTAGGGTATTATGTTAGGGTATATGTGGTAATGACAAAAATATGGGTGCTTACTGATGAGCCTCTTAAATGGCCATCTTTCTAAGTACTTTCTATGTCTTTTAAAATAGTTTATTTGCAAAAAAGATACATGGAATTATGGTTTTATATGTATATTTTATGTGTAAAGACATAAAGTAGTAAAATGGATGATAGAAGAACATGGTATATCAACTTAAAACTAATGGACATAAATGACAAAATACAATAATTATATATGCTAATGAATGATCATTTGCCTATTTTATGTTTTTGGGTAATTTCCTTCCTGTATCCATATGACTTGAAAGAGTATTAATTAGAACTTAACACTTTCTTCCTAATATTAATGATGTGAATATGTATGTATCAAAGGTTGTGTGTGCATTAATCATTTTACAGGGATCAATCATGGCGTATTTAAAGATCAACATAATGGTGCTGAAGAAGTCAAAACCAGTTGTTGCTACAAGATGCCTTCGTGTTGAAGAAGTCAAGTGCTTGAGCAAGTTAAGGTGTTGCTACAAAATATTCTCATAAGGAACAAGTCAATACAGTTTTCTGTTAAATGCAATGCATGGATCTAGGATCCACAACACACTATATTCTGGGAGGACTTATTCTTAATAATTTCTATTTCTGTTATAAGACATTATGTATCCTCATTAATGGAGTATCTTAGATTTAGGGATTAGTTATAGTTTTCCTTTAAATAAGATGACTATTGTAACTCTTGGGAGTTAGTCGATTTTTCTAAATAGAAGCTTTTGTAGCTGTAATACTATTTTATCTATCCAAGTGTATTTATTTTCCATGAATGAATAGAATGCATAGTTGAGTTCAATCCTTTTATCTTGATTGTGTTTCTGTTCACTCATCCAAGGGGACCACTTGGTGAGTGAATTAATTTTTTATAGTAGGAATCATTTCCATGCTTATTTAGAAGTGAAGTAGAACTCTATTGTTCCTGCAACCGCTAGTAACAGAACTAGTAGACTATTCCTGCAGCATAGGTGGTTAGAGTAATTCCTATTCATGATTAATTATTTTCCTAGAGTAAACTCATTTACTTGTGTTAGCATAGATTTACTGAAGCTCAATGCATTTGAATTTCATAGGATTAGTCATGAGGATTAAGAGAGTTTGAAGTATATACTTTGCAGATGCCATTCCAATTTTACATCCCTGGTCAATAATTAAATGAGATTGAATGATCTAATTAGAAAAAATTTAGGGTGTCCAATCCTAAAATAAGAATTCCAATTCTATGGGTTTCTGAGAAAATTGTTTAGCCAACCATTTTTGGTGCCATTTTTGGGGATGGTGTTAATTCAAACTTACCTTGGTGTTCATGTTCCAAGTTTTATAATTTAGAACTGAGTTTTAAGTAATCCTTTTATGCACAAAAGGAGAGACCATCATGGGAGATTCCTTCCTTGCAATATCTAGGTTGAACCATTTGATATTTTTAATCCTGAACCCGAGGAACCCTAAGTTGAGAGTGAAGAAGAAGAAGAAGCATTTGAAAATCCATTTTCTGATGCCCAAGGAGAGATATCTTCGCCATCATCCTCTGAAGGCTCGCTACATTTGAATGACCTTTTTTATGAACCTGAGTATCAAGATAACCCATTTTCTCTTGTTATTTATCAGCAAAGACAACCAAGTCCTCCCCTAAGGATGGCTCAACCTACATTTCCTTTCCCCATCCTTACTCAGCATGGTAATCATAATCTAAAAAAATAGCTTCCTCCGCACTTCCCAAATTTTATGGCCTTATTAATGAAGATCGTAAAACATTCCTTTTTGAATTTGACATCCTCTGTAGGAGTTATTATTACACAAATGACACCCATAAACTAAAATTGTTTCCATCTACTCTTAAGGAGGCTGCTTTAAGATGGTTCATGGGGTTAGGTGCCAATGCTATAGCGGATTGGGATGCAATGAGAAACATGTTCCTTTCTAAATATAAGGAGTACTGTAGGGGTCATTATTTGAAGGGAGATGACATTTTCACAATGTCACAAAAGGAGGATGAGACCTTGGAAGACTATGTCTCAACATTTATGTTTAACTTGCAGTGCAATACACAAAATTAGTTGAATGAGGAGTCACCAAAACATATTTTCCTAAAAGGTGTAAATTATGGAAGTATTGAGGCCTTAAACATTATGGTGGGAAAATACATCACTCAGAAGAATTGGGCTGACATAAAGAATATATATCTAAACTATTCAAGGGCTACTATGAAGATAGGTAGAGGACTCAGAGATTTACCTCATAAGTCCAATGGTTCAGGAGTATCTAAGATGAAGTTGTCCAATCTTCTGTCTAATTTCAAACAAGAAATCATCAATGATGTTGCCACTCAGCTGGAAAACATGCATGAAAGATGGAAGAAGGAAGACACATAAGCTATGATGGCTGAATTCTTCTCTCACTGTAGTGAAAGGAAAAGGAACTGTAAGTGCAAAACAGTTGCATATGTGGACACTAATTCAATGCCCACTGAATTTAAAGCTATAGATGAGGAGAATGGAGAGGTTTTCTACGTTTCTCAAAGGTGACCATGGGATCAAAGACAAGGTATGCCTCAAGACCCCTTAAATAATTTTGGTTATAGTAATAGCAGTCAATGGAAAAACCAAAAACCTCAAAATTTTGGCCCTCAAGGACAAAATTGGAATTATAATTGGTCTAACCAATAGCCATAGTATAACCAAACCTATCAAAAATAGCTTCAATTTAACCCATACCAGCATCAATTTAACTAATATCAACAGCTACAACAGAATAACCAAGGGAAACCACATGGTAACTGGCAACAACAACCTCAATGGGGACCCAATCAGCCTAATCAACACCAAGCTATTATGCCTCCACCTCAGCAGCAAGCTATTATGCCTCCACCTCCTATAGCCAATAATAACCCTCAGAAGCGAACACAACTGCCTGCACAACCAACTCAAAATCCTAATAATAAGAAGCAAGATTATTCCCTACAAGTGAATGATATTCACTTAAGACCAGGAACTACATTTCCTGCACCTAAGGAACCTATAATAACTAAAGTTTCTGATATTGAGGAAATACCTAAGAATTGAACCACTGTTACTCCACCTATTCTACAATCTACACTAGTATTGAAAAATCCTCCTTATCCACAGAGATTGGTTCAATCAGCACCCTCAAAAGAAAATCCTATTGCAGCTGATTTGATTGACTAACTTAACAAAATGACTATTCAAATTCCTTTGTTGGATGCCCTCAAAGAAGTTCTAATTTATAATAAGGCAATCAAGGAAGCCTATATCAAGAAACCTGGTAGAAAGAAGAAATACCATGACACTGTCCATGTCCTTGGGAAACTTTTTGATCTCATGTTAAATAAACTTTTAATGCCTAAATACTCTAATCCAGAAAGTCCAGTGGTTACCATTCATATCAATGGTATATAGATATAGAATGTCTTGATTGATTTAGGAGCATATATCAATGTAATGACTAGGGAAGTTTTTTTGAGACATAGCATCATTGGTTTAAGGGAAACACCTACAATACTCTAGTTAGCTGATAATTCCATTATTAAGATGGATGACATGGTAGAAGACATCATTGTAATGCTTGATTCCTTAGATTAACCCTCATATTTCATAATCCTATCCCCAAAGCCACTCTAGGAGGATATCCATTAATCTTAGTAAGACTTTGGCTAGCCATAGTAGATGCTCACATTGTATGTCGCTCAGGAAAAATGATAATATATGATGGGATAAATACCAAGTAAATAAATATGTATTCTCTAATCAAACCCCAAGTTGAACTTGACCAAGTTATCTGGCTAGATCTAGGTGATCACACCCTTGAAGAAAATTTAGTGCAATAGATCATGGCTATACGAAGAGATCCATTTATGGTCTCACAAGAGGAAGATGACATACTAGTGGAAATTCTCACCAATTAGTAAGGCTCTGATGCATCATCTTGTCATGTCCCTAATTGTTCCCTCCAATCCATACTGCCCAAGAAAAACTCACCTAAGCTTCCTGTAGCATCTAATTACCTTCATACCTTGTTACAACATGAGATAAAGTCATCCTCATTTTCATAAATTATGATGCTGGATAAAGTAAAGGTAGAAATTGCCTTAGGAAAAGACTTGAATCTAAATAAGAACCTTACAACATCTTAGATGACCAATCTTCTCCAACTTTTGAAAGAAAGTCAGCAAGAATTTTTATGGGACTATACCAATATGAAGGGGCTATACCATAAGCTTTGTACCCATAGGATTTACATAAGTCTTGAGTCCAGACCAATTAGACAAGCTCAGAGAAGAATTAACCCTGCTCTGAGAGATATAGTGAAGACTGAGTTACAAAAACTCCTTAAACCTGGTTTTATATATCCTATTTATGATAGCCAGTTGGTTTCTCCTTTAGTGATTGTTCCAAAGAAAGGGGGGAAATGGAGAGTTTGTGTGGAATATAGGGAGATTAACAAAGCCACTAAAAAGGAACACTTTCCATTACCTTTCATAGACCAAGTACTTGACAACCTCGTTGGTAAAAAGTATTTCTCATTTCTAGATAGTTTCAGTGGATATAACCAAATCTAGATATCACCAGAAGATCAGGATAAAACAAAATGCACCTGTCCTTGGGGAACATTTTCTTATTTGGTTTTTCCATTTGGATTGTGCAATGCACATGCTACTTTTTAGTGGGCGGTAATCAATATTTTCTCTGACATCTCTGTTGACTATGTGGAAATATATATGGATGACTTCATTGCATATGGAACTAAATTTGAGGAGGCGCATGCTAACTTGGAGAAATATCTCAAAATATGTTAGGAGTATAACCTCTCCCTTAAAAGTGAGAAGTGATACATGATGATGGAAGAGGGAGTTGTTTTAGGACATTACCTTTCATCCTTTGGCATTCAGGTTGATCCTGCAAAGATTGAGGTCACCAGTACACTTACAACTCCAATAAAATAGAAGGATGCCATGAGTTTCCTTCAACATGCTAGTTACTATAGGAGATTCATAAAAAACTTTAGCCAACTTGCAGCCCCATTATACACCCTATTGAAGAAATAAGTGGAGTTTGAATGGACAGTTGACTGTGAACTATCATTTCAGTAGCTAAAAGATGTTCTAACAAAGACACCTATCCTCAGAGGACCTGACTAGAAGCTGCCATTTCATATTCACACTGATGCATCTAACCATGCCATTGGAGTGGTGTTAGGACAAAAGGAAGGTACAGTTGAGCATGCTATTTATTATATTAGTAAAAACTTACAAGGTGCTGAAATGAACTATATTGTCACTGAAAAAGAATTTCTAGCAGTAATTTATGCCCTCAATAAAGTCAGACATTACATCACTGGTTATGAAGTATTTGTATACACTAATCATTCAGCCATCAAATACTTGATGAACAAGCCTTCCATCACCGACATGTTGGCAAGATGGTTAATCCTTATGCAGGAGCTTGATGTAAAAATCATTGATAAACCAGACAAAGATAATGTGATGGTTGACTTCTTATCTATATTACAAGTTCCAAATGATCCTACAACAATTGATGACAGCTTCCCTGATGAGAAATTGTTCTCTATTGATACTTACAATCCATGGTATGGTAACATTTCCAACTACCTTGCTATAGGAAGGACACCACCTCATTTCTCGCCTAGAGACCGCATACTTCTGATTGAGAAAAGCTTCAATTTTTCATGGATCTCAGGATTTTATTTTTTACACAGGTCCAGATCAGGTCACCAGAAGATGTGTTTGAGAGGATGAGACTTATGACATCCTTAGAGCTTTTCACAATGAACCGTGTAGTGGCCATTTTGTAGCAAAGTGGACCATATACAAAATCTTGACAATATGATACTATTAGCCTACCCTCCATAAGGATGCAACTAAGCATACAAGGCACTGTGACATATGCCACCGTATGGGACACCCAACTAAGTTAGATGGAATTCCATTGCAGCCTCAGGTGGTAGTGACACCATTTGACAAATGGGGCATCAATTTTTTTGGACCTATCGAGCCATCTTCTCACGATAAGTCATATATTTTAGTGTGTACTGACAATGCAACAAAATGGGTAGAAGCTAAAGAAATGCAGGATGAAAGAGATTATAAAGTAGCAAAATTTCTATATGAATATATCTTTACTAGGTTTGGAGTACCTCATGAGATAGTAACAGATCAAGGTGCATATTTTACTTCAAATCTTATCACCGAATTGATGCATGAATACATAGTGAGACATGGTAAATCTTCACCATATCATCCCTAGGCCAATGGAAAGGTAGAGATAAAAAATAGGGAAATTGAAGCAATCCTAACCAAAATAGTTTTTGTTCACAAGAAGGACTAGGCTACCCACCTTCCTGAAGCCATTTGGGCTTACAGAACAACATGGAAAACAACAACTAGTTTTACCCCTTTTGAACTGGTTTATGGAAACTCCGCATCTATGCCTATCAAATTTCAACACAAGAATCTCAAGATGGCATTGGAATTAGACATTAATCTTACCAGGGCATAGGAGGAACATATATTGTAGCTGAATGGACTAGATGAGTATTGGAAATCTGCACTTCACAATACTTAATTGATTCAGAAGTAGAGGAAGAAGTGGCATGACAAGTTCATCAAGGAAAATAAATTTTCAATTGGTGATTGGGCCTTGCTATATGAATCAAGCTACCATCATACCCTAGGTAAATTTTAGACATGGTGGCTAGGAACTTATGAGATAGTTTTAGTGTTTGAAAATGGAGCAGTTCATCTATCTACTATTGATCCTGTACGATTCAAATTTCTTGTCAACGGTAATTGACTCAAGATCTATCACAAACCAGTGAGTCAAGAAGACTTCCTACAATAGTTTCAGCAACATGATGACAACAACACTCCTGGAGAAGAAGAATCTGGGTCTTCCACCCTGATTTACACTAATCCTTAATTTCTATCAAAGATTCCATAATAAACATTTCACTTCATGCAAAATTATTTCTCCATAATAACAATTCACCTCACCTCCTCTCTCAACCATTTTTCCACACCATTGCATCACTGCATCAGTGCATGTCATATTTCAAAACAATCTTCTTGTAGTGCTTACCAGGTTCGTGACACATACCTTTGTTCATATTTTATTTTATTCATTTTTATTAGGATTACGAGTTATTATCATTTTTACTCTTGCATGACTTGGCTGTGTGGGACCCATGCCTTAAACTTAGATTGGGGGAGGGGAATATTCCATATTTTTCAAAACTTAAACATTAGCATGTGAAGGATGAAAATACATTTCTTGTCTTTTTGAGATGACTGCTGTCAAGTTTTAAAAAGTCTGACATTCCATGATTTCATCATCATGATTGAAAGGAATTAAAATATATTAAAAGCTAGAGTTTAATTTATGATGATATGTTTGCGTCATGTCCGAGGTGACATTCCTTGACACAAGTGAAGGTATTATGAAATATCATGCATTAAAATGCTTTTAATTGCCTAGAGTAAATAATATTTTGTACTCCATTGTTCTCATTTGCAACACTTTGAGTTTGTAAAATTTTGAATCTTGATTTTCCATTTTAGTGCTTTTGTAAAAAGCTTCTGCAAAACTTTTTTGTCTATAACATTGGTGGATGATCTTCAAAGACATGAGCCAACTGATTATAGAGTTTTACTAGGAGATGCATCCAATCATGAAATGTTCTAAAGAAAAGGTTGGTTGAATTACTTACTGAGCTTAAATGGTTTTGACAAGGAAATTGCTCTATAGTTTTTAAATACTCTGCAGAATGGGTTCGCAGTGGTGAAAGGATTGAGAATTGAGTATATAGAAGACATTGTGGTGGAAGTGAAAGGGTTTCCACAGGAAGATAAGAAATGGACTAAGGACCTTGATTTACGCTCAGCTAGGGCACAGTTCACCTTGCATGGTGATACACAGTTACAAATTGACAAAAAGAAAGGCAATTTAAGGATATCATTGCCCTTGGATTATATCCAGCTATCTTCATTTATCATACAATATTTTACCTGTGAAGGGTGCTACAAATATCTACACAGTCTACATTTCAAAATCTTGAGAAATCTCCACCATGACAACATACCAGTAAATTTACCTAACTTTTTGTTTAATATTGTCAACAAACAAGCTTCTTTGGTTTAGTCAGAAAAAGATCAGTCAGTTTCTCATCATTCCTTAATTAAATTAATTGTGGAAAGAGAGTTGAATAGGAAAATGGTAGGAACTTGGAATGAATGTTTAAAAAATGGATGAAATAGAGCCTAGAATGGTCAGCCCTAGAGGCCAAGGTGTAGGGAGAAGGGAGGACATAGTAACAGGGGTTTGTAAAATAATTCAAAGAACAAGAACCATTCCTGAAGCTTCTTCCTCTAACCCTAAACCATCTAGGAAGAGATCTTGTGACACTAGTACTCCTATTTCTAGTAGGAAGAAAAGTAAAAGCAAGAAAGCTGATGTTATTCTTGAAACCCCACCTTCTGTAAAAACTAGGTCTACCTCCAGGAAAGAAAAAGATAAAAACCTAGAAATAGAAGAAGTAATTCTAGAGCAGCAGCCCAACAATGAGAATGATAGTGACAAAGCCGATGAAACCTTGCCTCACATGAGGAAGAAACACCAGAAAAAAATCCTGTAGCAGCTACAGAGGAAGTGTCTATCAGTAGGAGGAAACACAGGAATCCTCCATGCTCTTCCAAAGCCCCTGCTAGAAGAAGTGCAAGACTTTCCGCAAACATCAACAAGGATGTTGAGTCTCCTATTAAAATTGTTAATATAGAATCCTATAAATCTATGGAGAGATCCTCTTCTAAGACAATGGTTCAAGAAAATGCCGACAGTGACACTGTTTCCCATAATAATAATTTATAAGTAGAAGTTAACCCTAATGTTGACTATATCCTCATTGATAGTGATGGAGATTCTGAAGAGGCAGAGGATTTTTTTGATAACTCTGTTAGACAAGATATTCTTGATGATTCATAAAATTTACCTTCTGGTGAATTCCCTGAACTCAATAAGGATGTTATTGAAGAGGTGCTAGAAAAAATTGATAAGGATGGGTTGGGAACATTGGCTAGGGAAACTGAATCTTGTCAAGGAGATAATGTAGTAAAAAATCTTGTTGTATGGAAAGGAAATTCCCCCACACAGGAAAATATAATAAAAACCCCTCAGCTTGCACCAGGATGGATTGGAATTTTAAATTAGGAACCCATGCCACCACCAGACCTATCTACACCCCTAACTGCAGGATTAATTTTGTATCAGAAGTTGTTATGGGAAAGGGCACAATGAGAGCTAGAGAAAGAAAAATTGAACTGAACCATTGATGAGAAAGATCATCAGTTGGAGTAGAAAATAGATCAAATTGAAGTGTTGAAAACAAGGGTTGATCAGATAACTAAATTAATTCCAGAGGTTATGGCATGCAGATCACCATCACCGGTATATGCTCTATTTTGAAGGAATAATTCATTAATTTCAATTTAACAAGGATTGTGGAAGGACTGAATCCATCTGTTTCAACACCCCATGAGTTTTATGATGTGTTTCAATCAACTCCTATGTCTTTAAAGAATTTATTGTGCGAGTTATATTTTCATAATCTTGTTGTGCCAGATGAAAGGGACTGCAATTCACTCCTTTATGTGGGGGATGCCCAATTGAGAGCAGTAATGTCTTGGATACAAAATGAAACAAGAAGGGAATATCAAAATTTACCTTACAGAAAAAGTGAAATGGAGACACCCTTGCTTATGAGACCTGAAGTTCAACATTCCAGACAAAATTTTCTTAATTGGATTTTTGTCACTGTGAATCCAAGTGGAGCCAACAAACTTTACCTAGTTAGAGATAAAGCATATACAGATTGGTATCAACACTCATCGCATGATATTGTAGCTGTAATCACTGCTTGTAGGTAGAGATGGATAAGGATGTCCCTTGAACTAAAGGTTAGAGAACCCCATTCTCCACAAAACCTAACTCTTTCTACTAGACGAGCTCCATGGTGCATCATGTTGGGCAGGACAATGCTTAATTATTAGTTTCCATTAAGATTCTAACCACCTGTTCTCTTGTAGCCATTAATAGAAATGAATGAAAATGCCAAAGATCATGATATTTCTAGACAAGTTCAGAGATGAGAAAGACTCAAGGAGAATCATGGATACTTGAACTGCATTGATGACGAGTTAGGGGAGAAGACTGCCAGTGACTTGAGGCTGAGAGCCAAGATCCATAATTGTATGATTGCTGGAGACCAGCAATAGGATAGTTGGGGAGAATGATGAGCCTCTTAAATGGCCATATTTCTAATTGCTTTCTATTTCTTTTCAAAAAATTTATTTGCAAAATAGATACATGGACTTATGGTTTTATATGTATATTTTATATGTGTAAATACATAAAGTAGGAAAATGGATGATAGAAGAACATGGTATATTTTCTTAAAACTAATGAAAATAAATGACAAAATACAATAATTATATATCCTAATGAATGGTCCTTTGCCTATGCTATGTTTTTGGGTAGTTTCCCTCCTGTAGCCATATGCGTTGCAAGAGTGTTAATTAGAAATCAACACTTTCTTCCTAATATTAATGATGTGAATATGTATGTATCTAAGGTTGTGTATGCATTAATCATTTTACAGGGATCGGTCATGGCGTATTTAAAGATAAGCATAGTGGTGCTGAAGAAGTCAAAAACAATCATTTCTACAAGATGCCTTTGTGTTGAAGAAGTCAGGTAAGCACTTGAGAAAGGTAAGGCATTGCTGCAAGATCTTTGCATAAGGAACAAGTCAATACAATTTTCTGTTAAATGTAGTGTGCGGATCTAGGACCCACACCACACTATATTTTGGGAGGACTTATTCTTAATGACTGTTATTTCTGTTATAAGACATTATGTATCTGCAACAATACTCATTAATTAAGTGATCTTAGATTTAGGGAGTAGTTATAGTTTTCCTTTAAATAAGATGATTGTTGCAACTCTTGGGAGTTACTCAATTTTTCTGAATAGAAGCTTTTGTAGCTATAATACTATTTTATCTATCCAAGTGTATTTATTTTCCATGAGTGAATAGAATGCACAGTTTGAGTTCAATCCTTTTATCTTGATTGTGTTTCTATTCACTCATCCAAGGGGTCCCACTTGGTTAGTGAATTACTTTGTTAGAGTAGGAATCATTTCCATGCTTATTTAGAAGTGAAGTAGAACTCTATTGTTCATGCAACCACTTGTAACATAACTAGCAGACTGTTCCTGCAACATAGACAGTTAGAGTAATTCCTATATGTGATTACTTGTTTTCCTAGAGTAAACTCATTTACTTGTGTTAGCATATATTTCCTGAAGCTCAATGCATTCAAATTTCATAGGATTAGTCATGAGGATTAAGTGAGTTTGAAGCATATACTTTGAAGATGTCATTCCAAGTTTACGTCCCTGCTCGATAATTAAATGAAACTAAATGATATAATTAGAAACCATTTAGGGTGTCCAATCCTAAAATAAGAATTTGAATGCTATGGGTTTCTGAGACAATTGTTTAGCCAACCACCTACATCGTGGACCTTTGTGTCCTAGTAGTGTGACACTTGTTATGTGAGCTAATGAACATTCAAGCATTAGGCCTATAATATTGTATTTGAAAACCAAATTTGCATTAGATTAATCTATTTGTCCTTGTGTCAAAACTTGTGCTAGATTACAAAATACATTGTCCATTATGCTTGTTCTTTGATCAGTTTCCAAAAAACAAAACAAACATCAAAACTATGAAAATGAGTCCAACGTGTTAAAGTCTAGGGTTGTCAACAATCAAACTATTCTGCAAAATAGAAGCCTTGTTCCTTAAAATCAATTCTATTAGACATTGAAGTAAATTGTTAGTCTTTTTTGAGACTGTCTCCCCTTTACTGCAATTGCCCGCATTTTGCCGTAATTGATGAAAGTTTGCCGCAATCGTCTTGTTTATTGCCACACTTGACCTGTTTATTACTGCAATCGATAATAGATTGGCAAAATCAACCAGTCACTTTACTACAATTGGTGGAGGTTTTTCACACTTGACCAGAGAGTTTAAAACACCTATTTTACCTAAAAAACCTTGAAAATACTCTTCATTTTATGTAAAAGATCAGTGTCTATCCCAGAAAAATGAAAAGAAAATTGTCTGAATCTCTAAACTTTAAAGATAATTCATTCTTTGAAATCATGATTATTGTCCAAGAATTTTTAGTTTGAAAGTTTAGACTCGAAATATCTTGACCCCGTTATCTCAAAATCATCATATCTCTATCAGTAACTTTGTTCTAGACAATAGTTAAGAATCTGGCTCTTACATCACCAAGTCTTTGAGATCAAGATAAATCAACATCTATCCTTAGAATTACCCTTGTCCAAACATAACTCAGACTCTCCGAGAAAGGTTATCATTTTCTATTTTATTTATATCACTTGTTTTAGTCACAAAATCTGGACAACACAATGTCTCACACACCTTATGAAAGGCCTTACACAAGGTCGATGGATAAAACTCAACCTGATGAGTCTTATGTCAATAGATTTCCCCCTTGGGATCAAGAGCGAGAGGATGAACCTTTCAGAAATACCAGTCCCAGTATTTTCATTGAGAATCCCCATAGACCAACATTGTTCCATAATATCACAAAGGAGGATCTTGAAGACATAGATAAAGACACCTATTTTGTGCTAGTTGTTGACACTGTTGTAGAGAGGAATCCTAAATGTTTCTTAGCCATGTTGATTATGAAGGGAGTAAAAGTCCCCACTGAATTTAATGTATCAACCATATGGACTAAAAACCCTCTTGTAGGTCAAAACACCACTTGACCCTCTCAAACAAAACCTGTGATATCTCAAATATTCCCATCCTTGATAACAACGACATCAACACAGACTGAGTCCAATCAAACTAGCTCCACAAACCAAGAAAGTATGTCCTCCATGCAAAGCATGATAGGCTCAAAACTAAGTGCACCCATGGTCACTAGTGTGCCTCAACCCTTGGCCTCATGACATTTCTAGTCAAGCTCTCATGCTATTCCCTCAATCCCACCAACAAGCAGCAACCCGTTTGCAACTACTCTGCTACTACAGTCAGTCCCTACTAGCCTTTGGATCAATACATCACTCCCACATGGATCCATCTCTACAGCTCCCACTTTTAGTCAATGCCCACCCAAGCTTAGGCATTTTCTCATACACGAACCACAAAAAACCCAACAAAACCAACCACAACCTGAGTAGAAACAATCCCAGCTTCAGCAGCAACAACAACCTCAAACCCAATAATAAACACTATAGAATCAATCTTGGGCCAATCGCATACCCCCATATTGTATGTCCTTACTCAAGGGACACAGAGGCGCAGCCTCATACCTACTACAACACTAAGGTACAATGTCACAAATAATACTCAGTCTCGAACAAACATGTTGATCCAACAAGTGCAGAGTCTTCAAATCCAAATGATGGACATGAAAAATAAAGGGAAAACCAATTCCTACACTATAGAGGATTTGTATCCATACCCCTTTGACCATTCATTGCACTTGTCTCCATTTCTGACTCATTTCTCGGTACCAAAATTTGACAAATACAGGGGCAGTACCAACCCTATTGAGCATATCCAAGAATTCTTTGCTAGTTGCCGAGGTCACACATGATGAGACATACTTAATGAAACTATTCCCACAAATCTTATCCATACCAACAATGGAATGGTTCTCACACTTACCTCATGGCATTCTTTCTTGGGGTGAATTGGCTAAAAAGTTCATCGCTCACTTCCATCACAACATCAAGCACAAGGTTAGCATCAAGGACCTTTGTGACATCAAACAAAAAGATGGAGAGTCATTTGTAAAATTCCTAAAAAGATGGAGGAATATTGCAAACAAAATCACATCTGATGTAACTGTGAAAGACCTCATAGTCATGCTCATTAAAAATCTGATTCCAGATATGTCATTTACAATAGAATTGCAGCTGACTCCAAAATTCAAGAAACTCATCCAATGGGGAGTTTGCTGTGAGCAGAACTTGGTCAAATGAGGTGTCCTTGCAGATCCTACCCAAATGAAAAAAAAAGACTACAACAGATAAATATAAATGGTGGAATAGAAACAAAAATGTTACTAGTGATGGTGTCATTGATGTGAAAATGGTCAACTACGCTCAACCAAAAGTTTCACTGCAAGGAGCACCTATGGTTAACCAACAAACCATGGTGCCAACTCAAGAAGCACACACTCAGAATCAACCACCCCTTGTCCAATAATATGCTATGTCAAATAATAAACCACAGGCACAACACCCACCATGGTTTTCATTTCCAAAATGAGACTACACACCATTAGGAGAGTCGATAGAATCATACTTAAGAAAGTTGATACAATCCAACAACATCACTCTCCATAAGATCAGAGAATATGAACATGGTGAGATCAAACCAAAGTGGTACAATGATAATGATTTCTGTGGATTTCACCAAGTGAAGGGACACAAGACACCCAACTGTTATCGATTGAAAAATGCCATCCAAGATCTGATTGACCCAAGGGTCATTGACATAACCAACACCCAAACAAAGGGCACCACTGATCATATGATATTCAATGACACATTCCATGATCACAATAAATGGAAATCCTCTAGGTCTGGTGGACAGTCAAAACATGTAAACTATACCTATGCCAATAGTAATATCAAGAGGGGGGGGTGAATCAGTGTTTGTCTATTTATTCTATTTCAGCAACTTTAAACATTAATCAAATATATATCAATTGAAGCTTAACATAAGAACACATAACACATGATATGATTATGGGGAAATCTTGAACAAAGGAAAACCCCAATGGGAATTAGTACCCACAAATATTGCACTAGTATAATGAACCTATTAAAGTTCCTTTGACCTGTTAGGAGAAGTCTTTACAATGCAAGTACAATGACCTGGTTAAGGGTCTGACCCTGTTAGGAGTCTTTTACAAATAACCCTATTAGGGGTGAGGAATCACTATCCAAGAAGCTCACTACTTAGTAGGATGAAGGCTACAACCTCCTTGATAATAGATATACACTATATCCAAAAGTGAACTGCTGTATGTGACACAATTGTCTGATAAGTTCCAGTTATGCACTGATGATTTTATACTCTTAAAGAGATTTATCTCATTTTGACACCTTATATTATTCTTTTATATCTCTTCTCTATATATTTGACAACACTCTCTAATAAAACTTTGCATGTTATATATATGTTCATGCCTGAATAGACGCGACCATAAACAAGACCTTAGTCGACCCAAAAAAAATATTCACAATGCTTCCAAAAAAATTGGCTTAAACATGTTTAAAATAGTAATTAAGAAATGATTAAAAACATACTATAATAGGCGCTTGGCCTTTACATAATAAAATATTATACGCTGATCCAAAAACTGAAGTCGGCTTCATACTCTATTTTCTAAACTACTAGTATCACTGTTCTTGCTATAACTTATCTGTACTGACATATTTGACCATGTGTGTCTAGGGAAAGCACAAAAAAATACCATAGAACTTAAGTCTAAATGCACATATCTTGATGTGATCGTATGCATGTGTGTTGGTGCACTGATCGACTACAAATCACTGTTCTATCCTGTCTTCTATTCTTAGTCAATTTCCACTTCATAGTTTGCTGTCAAACTTTCATATGACTTTGTTGCCATAATGACAACAAAAAATAAGTCATATAATCCCTAGGAGTCAACTTTCCAACAATCTCCCCCTTTTTCACTAATGGCAACAAAGGAATGTGGCCAAGTTACTCAAAATTGACTAACACAAAAAAATGTATGTCATTATACCTTTTAACATATACATACACTACTCCCCATATATACACATATTATTTATATACATTACTCCCCCTTTGACATTAATGACAAAGGTGTCCAAAATTGTAAGTCCTTGAGTACTTACTCTGAGTATACATCTATATAAGCTATCTGCAGATTCTTGATCTCTTGTTGCCAGAATGCCTTTAGTGCATCAACTGTTTGAAGATGGGCACATAAAGCATATGTAAGCTTTTCCATTTTGGTCAAATCCATGCTGGGACCCTGATCATATATGGAAATTTTTGTATCTATCTATTTGATGTTTTCATTCAAGACTGCTAGAGAGGGAGCTAGTGCATTTCTCAGTTGAGTTTGCCTGGTTCTTATCTTGTTGATCTCAAACTTTGCCTTTTCAGTCTTGTCCAACTGACCTTGATAGATATTGTTGCAAATGTTCATGTCTTGCATGGATGTTTCAACTGATTTTCTAACACTGTCAACCAAGATGTCAGCCTCCTCAATCTTTTTAATGTGCTCTGAGGTGAGTTTCACTCTATCCATACAGTTTGCTACTACATTTCTTCCTTTAGCTGCAAGTTGTTTCAAGATTTCTTGACCAATATTTAGTGAGTTCAGATCTAGGGAGAAATTCTTTGTCAATTCATCTAATCTTCCCTTCTTGTACTCATCTTCTAAAATTTTAGTAGTAGAGTCTACTAAACTTGTGAAATGTGATTTGAAACTTGTCAAGATGTTGTCAACATCATAAACAGATTGAATCTTAGCCATTTTCTTGTCTGCTGGCACTAAGTCACCCAGAATATTCATTGTTTCCAGAAAGAGAGGGTTTCTCATGACCTTTTTCTCTTTTTCTTTCTTCGTGGCCAACACACTAATTTTAATCAAATATTTTTCTTCCCAAGCATCTAACATTGCTACTTCAGGGGTCAAGCTTGACAACAATGATGGTTTGATGGGTGGAGTCAATATGCCATTTTGACTAGCATCCATATTTTCACTTTTCACAGAAATCTCCATAACTGGTGGCTCATTAGATTGATTGTCTTCATCTTTGTTTGAATCTCTAGAGGGTACTTCATCTTGCTGTAAAGATGTGTTATTAGTGCATACCTTCTCTATCTCTTCAGTGTTGACAAATGCTTTTTCAACTTTGTCCATGTCATTGTCAGAAGCAGTCATGGATATCTTGACATCATCAATCATAATGGTTTCTTTTGAATCTTTGGCTGTATTAGAAGGTGATGTGATTTTGGGTGCTAAATCCTGTGGACCTGTCATAGGCGCACTTTGAATCACTGGTTCTTTGTTTAGTTTGGGAGGAGCAGGGGTCATCTTTGTTGTAGGCATCATTGTTGGATACATATGTCTATCCAGAAATACCCACTGAAATGATTTCTGAGTCTCTTCTCCAACCAGATCATACTCTTTATTAATGATATGAAGTGTTCTAGTTTTGGTTTTGAGATGAGGTTTTACTAAATCCAACAATATAGCTTTCTCATCATGTGAGAAAATAGGGAGAAGACTGTCTAATGTCTCTTCTCTTATCCTCATATCTTCTTCAATTGCTTGCCTCTTTAATAGGCCTAGTATGTTCCATACTTTGTTTGGTATGACTATCTTGAGTTCCAATACTGAATTTTTGAACTTGATCATATGAGATATAATCATTGAATGAATTTTAGATTTGTCTATCTCTTGATATTTGTCATAGACATTCTTGATAGATTCTAGTCTTTCTTCATTAACAATTCTGTTCTTTAGGACTGTTAGACTGGGCCTGAATTCTACCTCAGGAGGGGCTTGAGTGTTCTTTACCTTTCTCCTTGTGGTCCTTGAGGATGGATGACTAGTGGGAACTTGCTTCTTCCTTCTGGTTAACTTGCTGGGTACAAAAGGTGGAGAGGATTCTAGATTAATGGTAGTTGATGGTGCATATGTTCCTTCATTAGATTTATTTTTCTTCTTCTTAGGCATATCATCAGGCTTTTCCATTTTTACTTTAGTAGGATTTTTCTCAATTTCTTTAGCTATCTTAGCTTCCCTAGCTCTATCTAGGTATTCTTGTGTAACACCATGAACTTTTAGGATATTTGAAGTAATCCTTGATGCCTTCCTCTTTTTGTCTGCATTGTACAAGACATAATCAACTTGATTTCTCTTTTCTCTGTAAGTACCCCATCTAGTTTCATTGGGATCCTTGGGCGTAGATAGGAGAACTTGTGAATAACTTTCCAAAGCATGTTCTTCAACTTCATATCTGAGAGGGTGAATCCATTTTGTTCTGGGCTCAACTACCTCCATGCAAGTACAATCAATTTCCACCATGAAGCATATGGTGTATTTGTATTTCTCAACTATCTTCTTAGGTATCCCAAACCATTTCTGCATTTTAATCTTGAAATTTTTTATATCCATGTCCATAGAATCCTTCACGCTTCTCTCTGATGTAGCCTTGAGTGATATCTGAGACATAGTAGGTTTACTCATGTTAAGGTAAAGATTGGTAACTTTACCTACTATGTGGAAGTAAAGATAGATGATCAGTGAGCCAAACCTGAATATCTTTCTCTTGTCATGCTTAATAGCTTGAATATTGTCAATCAATTGAGCACGCAATATCTCACATAGATTATACTGAGTATTATCTTTCACCATCTTTACTGCTGCTAGGACAATATCTACAGATACACTATTTAGTCTTCTCGCATGCTAAAATTTGTAACCTAGTATCATGGTGACCAGTTTTATGTCATCTTCCTTAATGGGATCAACTGTCATACCGCACCTATCACTTCTAGATAAACATGATTGTTCAACCTACTTTTTCACATCTTTACCAGTTGGAAGAATTGGTCCTATCTTAGGAAGTCCAGTCATGTCATGAATTAGGTCTACAATAATATGAATGGGAATTTCACCAATCCAATAGAGATCATCATGAATTTTTCTGAATAGGATTTTCACCCATTCTAGATTGTAAAATTCGTGTGCATTGGAATACTCAAAAATAGGGTTATCAGTGAGATGCACATATTCATCCTTGAATGAATAGTCTGGTTTCATCATTGAAGCCATAAGATTTTCTATGCTATTGTCCCCAATGATTTCCTTCTTACAATAGATGTAAGCGTGAATGTCTTCCACGTGTACGAATCCTAGTGGAGTCTTAGAGAATGCCCCTTTTACATCATCTAGAATAGATTTGAATGGATGTTTTTTAAAGACAAATCTCTTCCTTTCAGTAATGTCAAAGACTATAGGGGTTGCCATACTCACTTATTGATTGACTAAATAGGGTTCCACCACAATTTGAAATGACGTGACTGCTAGGGTTCTGTTTCAACTTGCAATCTGTTCACAAACTGATTGAATTGATACCTTTGAATGTTTTAATGCTTAATGCTCCTGTGCTTTGCAAATTTTATGATCTTAGATGTAAAAAATGAGGATAAACAATTGTTTACCAACTTATATAAAGGTTACTGCATTTAATGCTTGCTATCATACGCGGTTTTCATTGAGAGTTTCAAACTTTAATCTGACCAAAGTAAAGGTAATGCATGCATGCATACAATCTTAATTTGTGATCACATACATGAATCCATAGGCGCATACTCAGAGGTGAGTATACCAGCCACGTAGGGGTTCAAAGATAAAAAATCTCCCCCTAAGACCATGAGGGTCAACTATATAGAAGTAGAAGGTACGTCCAATGAGGATGCATCTACTACCTTGTTCTCTTCATTATATTTCTTTACTTCAACCCAAATTTTATCTGAATTAGCTTTAGCTTGCACAAACTTAACTTCTCCTGGTTCTTCAAAAAGAGACTTTTTAGGATTTTCTTGTCTTTGTGTTCTTGACCTACAAAATCTTGAGATGTGTCCAACTTTTCTACATGAATGAAAAATGATAGGAGGTCTGATGTTATTATTCATCATGCTGCATTGCTTAGCTATGTGTCCATTATAATTACATATCTAACATGTAATATTCTGCAAGTTTATTTGAGATTGATTTCTCTAATTGTATTGAGTCACATTTCTTTGGTTCTGTTGTGACTGATTTCTTTGATTTGTTCTGGAATGTATAGCCTTGTGAAGAAACTTATTATAGCAGTAATAATAACCATTGAAAGGTCTTACCTCTTTATAGTCTCTTTCCAAGTGTCCATGCTTGTTACAAGCATAACAGGTTCTATTAACTTGCTTGGGTTCATCTTTAGGTGGTTCAGTTTTAGCCTCTGCAATATTCTCAGTTTTATTTTCTTCAGTGGATAGTTCTTGTGATTTCTTTCTTTCTTGTATTGAATTGATTTCAATTTGAGCTATACTGTATCCCATACTAGTGGCATCACCTTTTAGTTTATGTGCATAAAGTTGTGATTGAATTAGTTCAAAACTTGTGTGTAGTTTATCAATCTTGTCTTTTGCTCCTGATAATTCAGATTCAATCTTATTCTTGATGTTTTCCAACTCCAAGATTTTAATATTAGCTTGCATAATTTTTTCATCAAACTGTTTACTTTATTTGGTCTTCTCTTCAATGGCTGTTAAGCTATCTGTAAGTTGTTCATTCAGATCTTCAATTTTTTCTTTTAAGGACATGTTCTCTTCATTCAGTTTCTTGACCATTTTTCCCAAATCATTGTTAGAGCAATCTTTCAGATCTTTCCTTAATTTCTTGATAAGCATTTGAGAGCCATCAACCTTTAGTTTTAGTTCTTCATTTTATTTTTCAGATCTATCTAGATCTTCAAGGGTTGCTTCAAGATTCCTTTTTAGATGTTTTGTTTCTACTAAATCCATGATCTCCTCAAGTGGTTAAAATTTATTTCAGAGGACCAGAGCTCTGATACCAATTGTTAGAAACACTGAGAGGGGGGGTGGGGGGCTGAATCAGTGTTTGTCTATTTATTCTATTTTAGTAACTTTAACCATTAATCAAATATATATCAATTGAAGCTTAACATAAGAACACATAACACATGATATGATTTTGGGGAAACCTTGATCAGAGGAAAACCCTACTGGGAATTAGTACCCACAAATATTGCACTAGTATAATGAACCTGTTAAAGTTCCTTTGCCCTGTTAGGAGCATCCTTTACAATGTAAGTACAATGACCTAGTTAAGGGATTGTCCCTATTAGGAGTCTTTTACAAATAAACCTGTTAGGGGTGAGGACTCACTGTCCAAGAAGCTCACTGCTCAGTAGGATGAAGGCTACAACCTCCTTGATAATAGATATATACTATATCCAAAATTGAACTGCTATATGTGACACAATTGTCTGATCAGTTCTGGTTATGTGCTAATGCTCTTATTCTCTTAAAGAGCTTTATCTCATTCTGACATCTTATACTGTTCTTTTATATCTATGCTCTGCATATTTGACAACACTCTCTAATACAACTTTGCATGTTATATATATATATATATATATAT
>MU227926.1:613492-652304 GCA_018584345.1 Thuja plicata
CAATATGACTATTTTATAAAATCTGGGCGAACCGGTCAACTAGTATACAGTGTTTTTTTTCGCCAATTTCTATAGCCCGATCGGGACATATTCGCCAATTGGCGAATAATCGCCACTAAAAAAATCCTTGCTTGGATCTAGTTTATCACAACCCACTACCCACAGGGAAACCTACTCACTAGGTTCCACCATGCCTAGAATACCAATTCCCAAAGATTAGCTATATTGTACTTATACCAAATTATCAACAATACCCCATGAAATGACTCCAAGGACCAAGGGTGACCTACAATCATGGATGTGGCCTATTTAGGTCCCTAAGAAAAGGATTTCATGATCCTATTCAACACATACAACCTTTTGAACATAGTTTCTTTGGAAACCATCCTATTGTCTTGTAGCCTTTTCTCGAAGGATTTTTTCTCTTAAAAATAATACTTCCACATAACCCCCTAAAAAAATTAGGGATTCAGATACCCTTTATGGCCTAAGGTATTAGAATTAAGAACCAAAATATGAAGATGAAAGGAAAATAGAAAAACACACAAAAGTGCTACTGCAATTAGGCCTAATTAGGTCTGCACTTACACTATAAGTACTCCTTACTTGCATCCAATAACCAAACCAATACTTGGATCATGTGAGGGAATGTATAAGGGTCTTCCACACTGATTTTGGGGTCTTGATGAATCCCCAAACAAAAGTTATGTAGACTGTCCTAATTCAGTGAATGGTGCACACATGGACATGTACACCTAGGGCATCATGGCAAGCCCATCTCCCTGCACTTTGAAGAATCCATCTTGAATATTCTTAAATTAAATTTACAATTCTTGAATTTCACCAAGGGGCATTATACTCCCATGGTGTAATCAAAGAGAAAACACAATTACAAATTAAACCCTGATTTAGGGCCTACAATCCAGGGCATGAGGAGTAAAAATAAGATAACTCTCAATGGACAGAGTATTAGACCATGAGACCAAGTGAAAAAGAAGGATAATAGATGTGGATACCTTAATAAGTCATCCTTTCCCTCAAATTCTTTCATACCTGTATGTACAAATTGACTGTTCCTCAAGAATGCAGAAAAATGGTTTTTTTTATTGATTTAATGCAAAAAATTACATCAGATTAGCCTACCACCTGCCTATGAGGGATTTTGTAGGGATTCCCAATGCTTAAATCTAATTTTTGAACTAACTAGCCATTTGGGAGTTGATTTACAAGTTTTGACAAAAAGTTGTCAATGTTGCTTGACAACGTTTTGAGCAATTTTGCATATTAGGTGACCAAACTTGGTCCAAACCTTTATTTTGTGATCCCTAATGGATCAAAACATGAAAAACATGAAAATAACCTATAATTTAGGTTTTGGACAATCATTGACCAATAGTTGACCAAGGGCTTATAAAATGCCAATCTTGGAACTAGGTCTTACAAAAGAAGTCCAATGTGGAATCTTTTATTCTAACAAGATCTAGAGGCCACTAGGACCTTTATGGAACCCTAAGAAATAGGGTGCTCTTGCAGAATTATTCTTGTGCATACCCCTTGGATACTAATCTTTCTTTTTTTCTTGTGATTTCTCCATTCTCATTCATCTTGTTTCTGAATATCCATTTGGTACCGATGAAATTCTTGTCATTTGGTCTCGGTACTAATGTCCATGTATTGTTCTTCTCAATCTGTTCTATTTCTTCATTCATAGCACTGACCCATTGTTCATTCTCAAGTGCAGTATTAACAGATTTAGGCTCAAAATCATAAATTAAACATTGAGTGTTCAATGACTTACTTCTTGTTCTCATTCCAGCCTTCTTGTCTCCTATGATCTGGTTCTATGGATGATGTCTTCTGACATACTTGGAAAGTATCGGTTCAGTTCTTTTTTCATCTTTATGATCATCATCTTGACATTCATTCTGATCTCCATTTCTCAAAACATCATCTTGTTGATTTTTGGTATTTGCAGCCTTATGCTCGGGTGCAATGTTCTATTGCTCAGGAGCAATACACTGTTGCTCAGGTAGAGTGTCATGTTCTTCAGTATAAACAAAATTGTTGTAGTCTTATAATTCTTTTATGCTTTCCTTATCATTTTTCTCTGCATATTCATCTATTCTGATATTTTCACTTTAAATAATTTTGTTAGAGGACTTGTTAAGACATTTGTAAGCCTTTCTCTTGGTAGAATACCCTAGAAAGATACCTTCATCACTTTTGGAGTCAAGCTTTCCATTTCTATCATCTTTCAAAATATAACATTGACTAACAAAAAATTTGGAAGTAACTGACATTGAGTGTGTAACCATACCAAATCTCATAGGGTATATTCTTTGTGTCCTTCTTCAATTGTACTCTATTCAATGTGTAGACAACAATACTGATAGCTTCTCTCAAGAATGTTTGAGTGATGCTTTTCTCAATAATCAGTGTTCTTGCAAAATCAATAATGGATCTATTTCTCCTTTCAACAATCCTATTTTTCTGTGGTGTTCTAGGTGCAAAAACTGCTCTTTTAATTCCATGCTCATTGCAATAGTTAGCGAATTCATCAGAAACAAATTCTCCTCCTTTATTTGATCTTAAGCATTTCAATTTCTTACCACTTTTTTTTTCTACCATAGCTTTATACCATTTAAACATCTTGAATGCTTCTTAATTTTCTTTTAAGAACATAACTGTCATCATTCACGAATAATCATCAACAAAGAGAATGCAATATCTATCACCATAGTAACTCTTTGTCCTCATGGGTCCACATAGATCAATATGGACTAATTCTAGAATAGCATTATATGTATGGGTTTTTCTCTTGAAACTAGATTTTGTCATCTTACCTTTTTGAAAATTCTTACACATGATATGCTCGGGCTTTGACATGCTCGGTAAGCCTATTATTTTCCTTTTATTTCTTATCTTTATCATGTTGTCAAAATTCACATGACATAATATTTTATGCCACAACCATATGTCTTCATTTCTAGCCATTAAAAAAGTAATGTTTATATCATCAAGATAGAATACATTACCTCTGGTTTGTTCACTAGTTCCAATCAACCTTCTTGATTCATTGAAGATCTTTTCCTTCTTATTCTCAAATGCTACTCGGTGACCTGTGTTATTCAACTATGAAACACTTAATAGATTGTAAGTCAGTACTTTTACCAAGTATGCATTTTCACATTTGATCAGGTTATTCAACATTATAGTTCCTTTACCTTCAACTAGACAAGGTGCGTCATTACCCATTCTTATTGATCCACCATTATAGTACTCAAAAGTTTTGAACTTTTATTTATCACCGGTCATGTGGTGAGTGCAACCACTATCTATAATCCAAACATCATTCTTACTAACCTTAGATATGAGTGCAGTCTCTACATACATTTATTCTTGGTCTAAATCATCCTTCATGGCCACAAATACCATCTCAATGTCTTTATCAGATTCGGTGTCAGTATCTCCATTTCTGTTCTCAGCTAGGTAACAAGATTTCTTCCCTTTGTCCTTGTAATCTCGGGTATCTCTTTTGTCAGATTTTTGATTGCTTTGGTAATCTCTCTTGTCACTTCTATCAAACTTATTTTCAAATGATTTGTCATTACATCTGTCATCTTTTCTTTTGTTAAGGCATCTCGAAGAAAAGTGTCCAATCTCTTTACAATTAAGTGGTAATTTACCTTTGTATCTACCTTTGCCTATCTGCAATATTTTATCCATTAGTTCTTTAATATCATCAAGATCTTGGTCATCACTATCAATTTCATTATCATTTCTAATTGTGTGTTTATGACTTGACTTACTTATTTACAAAGAAGATTTGAATGCAGACTCAATAGATGGTAAGACATTGTTATCAAAGTTATTCATCTCAAATGAAATTAGTCTACCAACCAAACTATCTAGAGTGACATTATTGTTTGCTACTGCTCTTACTTCTTGTATAGTAGATACTCTAATAGCATATACAGGTAGTAAGGTTCTTAGGATTTTACTAACCACTATCTCTTCTTTAAGTATGTCTCCAACTCCTCGGATAGCATTGACTACCTCTTTTATTCTACAGTTGTACTGAGTGATATTTTCTCCTTCTCTCATTCTAAGGTCATCAAATTTACCTCTTAGGATTTCTTCCTTAGCTCTTAGTACATTAGCATCTCCTCCATGTACCAGCTTCAATTTATCTCACATTTTCTTTGTAGAGGTGTAGGTTTTGACAACTTCAAAATCAGCATCAGAGAGTGAGGAAGCAAGCTCTATGATCATGCAATTATGCTCATGCTTTTCTATTAATTTATCAAGTGTGTGAGGTCCTGTAAGTAACACAAATTTAGTATCTAAGTATTTAACAAAATCATTTCCAATACCTGATAGGTGGAGTCTTATCCTGCTTTTCCATGATGCAAAGTTGTCCTTGTTCAACTTGGGCACATCTTGTGATATTTTTCTTGAGCTGTTAAACTCCCTTTCTAAGCACATAATATTTGATACCAATTGTTATAATAAATGAGGGGGGGGGGGGGGGGGGGGGGNGGGTGAATCAGTGGCCTAAAAAATATTCCAATAAATTAACCCCAAAAAATTATTACCACAATTATAAGCGTTTAGTTATCTTCAGTCCTACAAGATGAATTCCTTCAAATAATCTCAAAAAATAACTACTGCTCATAGTTCACTATTAAACCTTATTCTTAATGTTTACCGATTAGCAGTCTTTCATTTACCGAAATATAGTAAATTTCTTAGTGTATACCGATCAATCTAGATTAGTTATGTGCAATGTAAAACACTAAAGTAATAAATCATAAACACATTGACACATGGATTTTTAGCACGAAAATCTTGTTAAGGGAAAAATCACTTGGGACCGATAACCCAAAATTTTTACTCTTCTGAAGTGAGCTCGGTGAAGAGCCAACCCTGTTAAAGGTTACAAACACACTATTAGGTGTGACCTTGTTAGAGGATTTAAATAGAATAGTTTGTCACTTGATATCGGGCATCTCTATGCTATATTTTATGACCAAACCCAGTGTAGTTTTTCAAATGGTATCTGGCATCCATGCTATCTTCATGATAAAAAATTTTGATACTCCTTGGGATGTATCTCAATATAGAAAATATTGTTAAGTCCTGCTCAATTAAGAGACGTTCTGAATCAATGGTTAAACTGAAAAAGTAAATGATCTGTTCATAAATACAATAATACTTTGCAAATTTCCAGATCTATTGTAAGCTCATAACACCTTTCTAATTAATATATCTTTTCAATACCTTTTCTCCACTTCTTTCTATGATTCTATGCTTCTCTGTTGCTCAGTGTCTGGAGAAATATTTAGCTCTTTCCTTTTCTTGATTGACCAGGTCTGATTGAAGATTTCTTTCTTCATAAGTTTCCCTTCAACATCTTCTTTCTCTATTCACCCCTAATTCACAATGAATTAGCTTGTCTCTTTATAGACACGATTCACCATTTCTAGGTTCTTGAATTTCTTATTCTTGGTGTGATCCACAATTCTAGCCAATCTTTCTTTAAAGCTTTACTTCAGTTTTATCCCATAGATTTCTCTTTGACAATTGGAATAAAACAACTTTAAATCTTTTACTTATCTCTGGCTTTAAATTGTCGATAAAAACAATATTAACAACCAGTTAACTCATTCTTTAGCTCTTTCCAGCTAAGTCTTTTTTCATTTCTGAACTTTAGTTCTTTTCGGTGTTTAACTCTTTGTTAGCTTCGGTCAACACTTTAGTTCTCTTCAGGCATCTCCATTGGGGTTGTCCGTCCGTCGGGCATCATTGTGAAGTTCTACTCATTGGTAATTCTTGGGATTCTACTCATCGGTAATGCTTGTTAGGTTTCTTTCATGTTTATCACTGTGACTTTCCTTTTGGGATTCTCTGTGCGTCGGGTTGCACTTCCCATTAGTGTTTGTAGTCACTTAGTGAATACTGATCTTTTATGCATTACTGATAGCATAACCTTTATCTTTTAGGTTCTCTGAAGTCTTTAACACTTTGTATATAACCAATTAGATTATATCAAGTTGAAATCAATGAAAATACAATGCATTAACTTTTTGTAGCTTGGTGATCATCAACTTAACATCTTCAAACATTCAATCAGTTATAGTTCATCAGTAAGTCCAAATTACCTCTTCAGTTCTAAAGGTAACTCATAATTAGATCTTCAGTTAACCAAAATCTATCTCCTCTCTCCAAATTAAAGAGGTGGAGTTTATTGATGGCTTCTCCAGTTACCTTTAATCTCAACCGTTCATCCTCCTATCTCTGGTATTGATCTCAACTATTCATATCATTCTCATTTTCTATATAACAAACCTTTCATAACCATTTGAAGGATCCAAGATTTCAAGCTCACATGTGCCATTACTCTGTCAGATTGGTTCAAGCATCAAGCCATCTTGCGATCAAAGCATTCATATCATGTTCTCTATGCTCCCAAGTCATAGACACTGTCTACACCAATACTGAGCATCACATAAACAATGTTTCAGAAGGAGTAGAGAGAGACAATAGAAGCTTCAAGAAATTGGGTTTGCATTCCTTTATTTTCCTCTTATTTTCTTGTACATTTTATTGATTCATAGTTTTTTTATTAGTAGTTATTTCTATTGATTTACCCCATTGCAAATTGGTTCTACTAACCCCTCGTTAGTGAGAGCGTTACAAATTTTGATCCATGAGTACAGATACAAAAACAATTTTGTAGAGCTCATTTCTTATGTTGTAAATTTGGATATTGTTATGATGCTAGTTTTTAAGGAGTTGTTTCTTCTTCTTAACAATTTGCAAGGATGAAAACCCTTGCAGGAAACATTCCTCACATTGTTGAAAGACACAATTTGGGGAATTACTAGATGATTTCACACAAATATCACATTTGAGATACAACGGTGTTGATATATTCTTCTTCTATAAATTTTTAGAGCTGTGGGGTGCTAGTGTTTAGTCATGAGGACTGATTGAGGGAGTTTATGAGTTTATTGCACATTTGTGAGATTTTTTATTGTTGGCCAAACTCTTAAAGACTGGTTATAAATCATCTATATGGTCAAACATTTCTTGAGATGGGACGTAGGTTATCTTGGAGTGGGCGTTTGGAGTTTGTTAAGATATTTGATTGGGTTTTGGATGCCATTATTTTCTTCTTCTCTCCATTATTCCATACATCCAATCTAGATTTGTTTGGTGTAGGTGGCTAGGTTTAGGAAACCCTCATTTTTTGGTTTTTGATGTTGCTTCCTTGCATTTTGCATTATTAGCAAATGTGTATGTTATTTTCATGTTTATAATCAAATTTTACCATCTTGACATCTCTAATTTACATCTACATTTTACTCTCTTTGCTACTTATTATATTGTAATCATTATAAAGTTATAATGGTGACAAACCCCCACTCATTTAGTTGCAATATCATTTTATTATCCATGCTATTGTAATGGTTAAGTGGCAATGGTGATAAAACCCCACAAATTTAGATAGTTTAAATCTCATATTATTTCATATTTTTGTACTACATCCCGCACTCATATAGTTACTTTGTTCATGAGAGATTTGTCATATGTTGGTTTAATGTGCATGCATGAAACTTGAAGCTAACATTGAAGATTAGTTATATCTTGTTTCATTTATTTAAAAATAAATAAAAAATAAAAAGTAGGGGCGATCATTACACAAAAAGAGGTCATATAGGTGTATTACAATCCTACTTGATTTTTGTAAAACTAGTTAATGAACACATTTTGGTAATTTCATAACCCTAATTAGCAGAATAATTGGGTATCTCTAAAGCCTTTCCATTCTAATCTATATGAATAAATTTACTATAATTAGGATACGTATTATCGTAATAATTTTCAATATTTTTGAGCTGGAGTGGCAAGGGTTTGGAGGTTGAAATTTATACATTTTTAAATTTAAAATTGTATATAGATGGAACAATTTTCATAGCTTAGCTATATTTCAAATGCTAAGATTTTGAGATGCCAATCAAAACTTGGTTTTGAGTTAGATGTTATTGTGGGTAGTTCCATTGGTTGATAAGGTAGAAATAATAAGGGTATATACAAATAAAACCAAAAGATATGTGAGATATTTTATGTAAAAAATTTCTTGTTATGGTGTTGCAGCTCCACTGGAATATCCTAAAGTTATATTATTCTTTTGGAGTGTTCCATCTTCTTGTTGTATCTCTTGATTACTCATCTATGCTACTCATATATGAGGAGTATCTTATGGTTTAGTCTTTTTATTTTTCTTTTCTCTTTTCTTAAGAAAATTTCTTATTTATGTTTCCTAACTTTCGTATTAATAAGTACTGTTTATGTACTAAATATTTCTAGATTATGAGCTAGAATTTTGAGAAATCTATCTTTAACTCATAAAGAATTTCTAATACTATAAAAATTTCTATTTCAACAACTTCAAAATGAATGTTATCTTTAGCTACTTAAAAATCTCATTTTTCTATTAGGGAAGTTATTTATGTGTTCTATTTTATTTTACCTATAGTTGATGTATCAATTTTCCATATTCAATGTTTAATACTGAGCAACTCGCTCATACAATAAATAACCAAGTGTATTGTTAATGATCCATACTTGAAATCATGATGATTTTTCTTTTTTTTGCTAATTTTTCAATGAGATATTCCCTCATGATTTGAAATAGAAATCCACCAGATGAGTGCATTATCATGGAATATGGATTAAATATGTAAAATAAAGTAATATATCTAAAATTCAACATGTCTACATGTCCTTTTTACATATGAAATTTTTTCCTGCAACTATTATGCCATAAGTGAGCCTTGTATTTCCTTATCTACTTTTGGGAGTTTATAGAAAACCCAATTTTACTTGTTAATTAAAAACTAAATAGAATGTTAGAAGGAAATTGACATTGTGTGAGATGCAAATACCAAAGAACAAAATTTTTTCTCAAGTGCCTATTGGAACTCTATTTCTTGAGGCAAAAGCCCAAGTAGTTCCCAAATGTGAGAATGACACTATGAAGTCCACTATTTACCAAGCAAATGCTTGTAAGAAGGAATCTATCTAGTTTTATTTTAAAGGGGTAGTTGTTTGATTTATAAGGCAACTCATGGGGGGTTTTTTTTTTTAATTCAAAGAATAGTTTGCAGGAAAATCCTAGGTATTTCTTTGACAAGAACTAGGGAGCACTCAACATGAAAAACCCTATCCTGATAAAAAAGAGACCAAATAACTAATCTTTTACGTTGAGGAAGGATGAAGATGAATTGAGGGGAGTCTCTGAAAGAAAAGAAAAAACAAATATTGAAGAAAAAATGTTGGAAACCCTCAACTCAATTTGAAAAGACAAAAGACAAACTCAAATACCAAGGAAGAAAATGAGAGCCAACCTAGATACCTACAAGCTTGATCCCCCACACTAAAGGTGGAAAAATATATGGTTCATGCACAAGATAAATGTATGAATATTTATTGATCAGAAATGGTTTGCACTAAGATACAAATAAAAAATAAAATGTTTCAAAAAATATTTAGACTTGGGTATTTTAAAAAGGGATTACGCTGACATAGAGGCCAATAGTCTTCTTAAATGTGTAGATTTTGGGGGGCTAGGGTCCTAGAGGTACCAGAGAGATAATGAACTTTGTGTTGGAATAATATGAAAATATGTGATTGAGATGTTTTGTCATTTGTGTCAACATATTTCTCTATTTGTGATAGTGTTGCAGTGATTTTTAGTGAGTTCAGTTATATTTGATATTGTGTGTATATTGAAGATCAAATTTTTTGGATTTCAGAGTATATTGTAGATTGTCTATAGTTGATTTAGTTCACCTCTCAATAATCCATATGAATATTTGAGTGAGTTATGTGTATATGTGTTGTGATTGAATTTTTTAGTTGTTCAGAGGTGACAAAGTGACAATATTTTGATCTGCATTACTCTGTATTGTAATATTTTTCTGCATAGATATGATATCATGTTTGGGACATTGATTTGTATTTTCAATTCAATCATTTCATGATTTAGAGGTGCGTAAACTATTTTTGAAGGTTGACAATTGTTAATGTTAGTATTCTTGAGTGATGATATAAAAATGCTGATGATTCTAGAATTTGTGTTGATATGAATATTTTTGTGGTAATTGAAGATTCTTTTGGATGTTTATAGATTGTGTTCTTCTTGTTTTGTTGGTCTGCATTAGTCGGTGTACTCACAATTGGTGATTTTAGTCGGTGTATTGGTGTTCTTAATGTTCTTGGATGATCTGATGATTGTAGTGTGTTGCAGATATTCAAGGGGTAATTCTTGGAGGTGTATCATGTTTAAGGATGAATATTTTGGTCATTGATATGTGTTTCATTATATTCCTTGGTCCTCATTTATTATTGTATTATGGATACTTATTTTTGTATTTTTGTGGAGAGTGTTGAGCTGACCTTGTTGATTTTTCCAAGGTTGATGACATGTATAAAAAATGTAATGATTTTTTATCTGTGTGAGTAGTTGTGGTCGTGTATATGTGAGTGACCTAAATGTATACATATTTTGAAGGCAGTGAATAAGTGTGGAAAATAAAGTTGTATTTTTTATTCAATGGAGCTACTCTAGGCATTATGGAGATGCTATTGTACATTTCATGATCTGTGAATGCAATCAAATTTGTTTTAAGGTAGTGAGCCTTCCCTAGGCAATAATCCCTTTTGTATTTGAGTAGCAAGCTATAAGAAATGTGTCTGAATGCATGTGCATTCCCATTATAATACTCCTAATAGGTTATAATAATTTTAAAAAAGTATATCATCTTGTGGGTTCATCCTCACCTTGGTTTTTCCCTTGACAATATTTACACAATAAATATGTTAGGAATAACAGTCCACTAACACAACTAAGAGGGGGAGGGGTGAATCAATTGTGAGAAAAATTATTAAAAATTAAACACTATAAAACAAAACTTCACATCAATTAATAACACAGTAAATGCCAACACAATAACACAATCCTTTATTGTTGAGGAAACCCTGTTAAAGGTAAAACCCCAGTGGGAATTAACACCCACAAATGATGTACAGAGATTATAGTATCCCTGTTAAAATATTTAGCCTTGTTAGGAGATTATCACAACATTATAGTACACCGTCCCTATTAAAGGACAAACCCAGTTAGGATTCAAGAGTAACAGTGGAATCACTGCTCGAAGAAGGTTAAAGCCACCCTCAAGGATTTATAATCCAAAATAGTGTATATAGAAAATATATAATCTAGTGAACTATTTGATCGCAACTCTTTTCTTGGTGAGTTCCAATGAGGTAAAATGAACATATCCTTTTCTCTACACCCAATAGTTAATCAAGCTTTGCACCTACCTCTCTCAATCACATTCTCTTCATATACATTCATACTCACTCCACACACTCTCCCTTTTCAAAAGAAAAGATCTCTCATATATACCCTATTAAAATAATTGATTAGGTCGGCCAATTTAAGCTTTCCCAATATATAAATAATTATTTAAACCCTTGCTAAGATACACATGGTATCTAAAACAACTATACATCAATTACAATACATCAGATATAGTCCAATATCCTCAATCCACACTCTCAATCCACAATACATGCTACATCTCTGAAGTTGACCCCAAATAGGTCTCCTCCAGAATACACACCACAATTGACATCACCATCACTCATAGGTCTTGCGACCCATGATAAAAATTCTTGAACATAAATTATATCATCCCTTAAGTGTGCATAACCTGAATCATCATCGCCTTTAAGATATACTCAAAACATAGAGACTCACTCTATCAATTATCACTGTCATAGTCCAGAAACCAGTCTTTACCAAAACATCTATAACTCATTCAATATACACTATTAAGCCAAGTGACCTTAGAACTAAGATCATCAAACATCCTTCTTCATATGCCCATCTTCGCTCTTTCTGATCAAACCATACAGTATCCATACACTTCTACCAGTCATCATACAACAATAATAACCAGTATGTTCTTCTTCCATATAAACATATGTTGACATGAGTGAAAAAAAATGAATGCAAACAACATCAGTAGCAACATCATCCAACAATCTCCTCTTTTGGCATTGATGTAAACATATGGGAAAATCCATCAATCCAAAAAGTACTCTCTCTTAATACAATCTTCTTAATATCCTCAACACAAATCTACATAAAATGGTAGCAATTTTCAAATAGAATCTCTCCCCCTTTGACAATAATGGGTGCCATAACTCTTCTTCAATCTTCTACAATATATAGCTTTTTCAAATCTTCATGTCTATAACAACCAGGTGCAAAATCACCCAAATAAGTTTTGTAGTGTTCCTGCGATCACCCCCGCTGCATAGTAGATCCATACATCAAGTCTAGAAAATGATATAGCTCTAAAATCCACTGGACTAATGCATACCCACATCAATTAATTACCACAAGGATCGGTTCTCACACCAATAATTCTTCTGAGATACTCAAAATAATCTTTTGGCAGAGGTTTAGTAAATATATCTACTATTTGTTCCATTGTGCTAACATACTCCAATCTTATCTCCTTCTCTGCTACCTTGTCTCTCAAGAAATGATACTTAATAGAAATATGTTTAGTCTTTGAATGCATTACAAGATTCTTTGACATATTCACTATGCTAGTGTTATCACAATGGATAACCACTGGCTCTTCAAAAATTATTCCAATGTCCTTCAGCATTTGTTTCATCCAAATAACTTTTATACAATTTATAGCAGCAGCAACATACTCAGATTCAGCAGTAGACTGAGCTATACAATCCTACTTCTTACTTAACGAAGAAACCAACCTTTTTCCAAAGAAAAATGCTCCTCCACTTGTACTCTTTCTATCATCCACACTACCTACCCAATAAACATTAGTATAAGAATGCAAAATAAATTTATCATATTTTTCATACCATAATCCATACTCAATTTTTCCTTTCAAATATCTGAAAATTCTCTTCACAATAGCAAGGTGTGTCTCTTTAGGATCTGCTTGATATCTTTCAACAATTCCAACTACATTGGAAATATTCAGTCTGGTGTGAGTTAGATATTGTAGACCTCCAATCATTGATCTATACTTTGTCTAAAAGACACTGTGAGTTTCATCATTATGAGTAAGTTTATAACCAGTCACCATAGGTGTCCCCATAGGTTTGCAGTCTTCCATTCCAAATTTATTCAACATCTTCTTAAGCTACTTGGTCTGAGATATAAAAATGCCATTCTCATTTGATTAATTTGCATCCAATAAAAATTTTCATTTCACTAATCATTGACATGTCAAATTCATTTTCCATCTCTTTAGAGAATATTTTACTCATTTCATCATTACCTCCAAAAATGATATCATCAAAAAAAAAATTTATGATTAGAATTCCACCTTCACCAGTTCTTAAGTATAAATTATTGTCTGCATTACCATTTCTAAAACCAAGATGAAGAAGATACTTGTCTAGTCTTGCATACCATGCTCTTGGTGCTTGTTTCAGTTCATACAATGCTTTCTTTAGTTTATAGACCATGTCTTCATCTTCTGTTAGAGAAAATCCATTAGGTTTCTCTATTTATACCTCTTCCTCCAAATCTCCATTCAAAAATGTAGATTTGACATCCATCTGATATACCTTAAAGTCTTTATGTGCAGCATAAGCAAGAAGTAACCTCATAGCTTCCAACCTAGCAACAAGAGCAAATGTTTCTTCAAAGTCTATGCCTTCTTGTTGTGAGTAGCCTTTAAAAAATAGTGTAGCCTTATTTCTTACCACTGTTCCTTCCTCATCCATTTTTTTTCTAAAAACTAATTTAGTTCCTATCACATTCTTGTTTTTAGGCCTTGGAACCAATTCCCAAGTGTTGTTTTTCTTTATCTGTTCTAATTCTTCCTTCATAGGTTTATTCTAAGATTCATCTCTACACACTTCATCAGTAGTCTGTTATGCCCTGCATCCCCATCCCTACATTTTGTGTGCAAAATGTTGGGTCCCCCTTTTTTTTTGCTTTCTGCTTTTGGCTCTTGCCCTGTCCTTTCCTTTGTTTCCTTTGTTTTCCTTCTTCGGGGTTTTCTTTCCTGAAGGTGTTGTTTTGTTTTATTGGTCTCTCGTGTCTCCCAGACCTGGTCCTGGAGTTGGTTGTCCTTTGTCGGGAGCCAGATTCTAGACTCTGAGATTCCTCTCCGTGATGTCCTCTTTCCTTAAGGTGGCATTGTCGCATGGAACCCCCGGGCCTAGAGTCCTGAGGTCTGTCTGGCCAGATTTTGTAGAAGGAAAGGTGATTGGCTTTTTACTGCGGGTATAAATAGAAGTTACTTGTCATTTTCACATTTACTGCGATTAAACACTTGAGCAATCAGAGCGATTCCAGAGTGATTTGCAGTGATTTAGTGATAATCCAGTGCTAATCATCCCGAGTGTTCCTCAGCATTGTGGGTGGTTTATGGTGGCAAGTTGTGGTCATTTTGGTGGTTGAAGCTATTGTAGAGCTTCCACAGTGGTTTCCTTTCCCTGCCCTTTCTTTGTTTTCAGGTTGGTGCCTTTCCTCTCGATCGACTTTCTTTCTTTCTTGTTTTGTTTTTGTTTGTGTTGTCTCATTTTTTTGTCTGTCTTGCATTTCTTTTTGGTTTGCTGCCCATTGGTGGGCCGGCTCTGCCAGAGGGTTGTTCACCCTTTGTGCTGATGTAGTCTAGTCTGTAGATGGTGTAGAAGGTTGTAAGTAGTCTATACATTGTCTGGTTTTTGTGATGGCCGCTCTGTGATTCCTGTATATATGTAAATTTGGTGTGTATCTATTATGTATCCTTCCAATTTGCATGTGTATACTCTTCAGCTCTCATGTATATTCTATGTGTATCCTGCCTGATAGCCGAACAAGCTCGCTGTGCCATGTCTGTTACTATTTTTTAGTCCGTGAGCTCACTTTGTGCAGAATACCACCTGGTTGAAACTTGGGTCTTTGCCAGTTTCAAACAAGTGGTTTTCTCTCTCCTCTGTAAACTAGCCTGACCTTCATTTATGTCCCATGCACACATTTAAATTTGTCCAAGTGGCCATCACTTTTTACGCATTCAGACAGTTGGCTCCACCGTCGTCACCATAACTCCCATTTATTGCTTGCCTACGTGGCACCCACGTGGGTCTGACAGCTCACTTTTTGTGCATATCTACCAACGGTTACTTCCCCAGGCTCCAGGTCTCTCGCCATCACCCATCTCATGCCCTCTTTTTGCTAATTATGAAGAAACCCCCAGACCCAGATGATTAATTAAATTCCCAAGTTCACAATAGGAATGTATGCTGTCTGGATGTTTTGAATGAAACTAACTTTCTTAGGGGAAGAAAAAACCACGATGGTAAGGTCTCCGGACCCTAAATATTTATTTATCTATGCGTTCTAATGGTTGTCTTGCCTTGCAGGTTTCCAGAGTAGCAAAACTTGCAAACATGTCTAAGGCTTCTACATCCTCCCCACTCGGAAGTCCAGACTTACCTTCTACGATGGTTACCAGGGTGGCAGTTAGATCTAAGTTGGAAAATGCTCTGGAGAAATTGCCCTTGAGCCTGAAATATGTAAAAGATAGAGTCATTGCGGGCTCAAAGATTGAGTCCAAGGTCCAGTTTATCACTGAGACCAGCGTCGGAACATGGCCAAAAATGCAGGCCTTGGTGAAAATTATGTACATTTAGAGACAGGCCGGAGATCCATTGGCCATTCAAATTAGGAACTTCCGGATCCTAAAGGTAGCTTGTTTCTCTTGCTCTGTGTAGTCACTAGAGCTCATTCTCAATCTCGCAGCACACTACAACGCATCTATTTGGGCTGTTATGCTCGCAGCCCCAGAGCCAACAGGATACCCTACTCCCATGGTGTCCCTCGATCCTGATACCTTCCATAGGGGCTTGGGGATCCCCCAATTCAAAAAACTAGTTGTAGTCACCTGGTCGGATGCTTTGGCCCAATTCACTCAGTTGGAGGAAGCAGCCCGTATATACATGAAAAATCATTGGCTAAAGACCCCAAAGAGGGATCCCAAGAGGATGAAGCTAAAAATCCCTAGGGCCTAATTCAAAGAAAGCATCCAAATGGGGATGATAGCCTTATGCCGGGTCTTCAGACAACAACATGCTCGAGAATTTTTTGGGAGGATGTACTACTTTTTGCTGGGTATCAGCATGGGAAAAGAATATTTTGACTGGGCTGCCATAATCTCCAACCACGTGGACTCCCAGTTCCTTCAACTGGCCAATAAGAAGAAGTTTTATATGACTTCTTATGTTCTCTGGGCCCTGGCACAACAATGGCCCCACACCAATGGGTTACTTACGGAGGGAATGCTCAGGATCGGCCTGCGACAGAAGGCCCCTTGGGACCACTTCCCACAGATTCAATGGGAGGCCAGCTTCCCCTATTTTTGCTGGGTAAATGATGCCTTCATTTACTACCACCTGCTCACACCCACCCAGGACGCAGGATACCGCCTATCTACTAAGGTGAGGAATTTGGTCTGGAGTTACAGACATTACTACATACAATTTCAACAACACACTTACATTAGGGTTATCGGCTTCTCTGAGAAACCCTACTTGTTGCCCAAACACTACGGGGACAAGATAATCCTCCTGGAATATTGCAGGCAGATAATGGAACTATATGCACTCTTTTCCTTGAAGAAAGTAACCAATATTCCATTCCCAATCACTTGTGGGAACTATTCATGCAGTCTGATCACCGCAAAAGAAGTGGATAATGAGCTTAAATGCTACAACCTAGCAGAATTTTACTTGGCGTGGAAACAATTTGATCCGCATGGGAAGATTGTAATGACACTTTCCCGGGCCTCAGAGCCCCATTAGTATCACATGGAGGACTTCTAGGAAGACTGCCAAGATGACACGGAAGTCTGGGGGTGGCATTATGTCAGAATGACTGCAGGGATGATGGAGAGATTAAAGCTCCAGAGATTCTTGGAAGACTTCTCAGACACTGGCTCCACTAAGGATCCCCAGTACAGAGAAAAGGGGATCAATAAATTGGCCCTTCCACCAGTGAATTGGGATGCCCAAGAGGGACCCACAATTGAGGAGTTCACTCGTAATGTAGTTGAACACAACCACCTCTACTTCAAAAAGGTGTGCCCTGGGAGTGTCCGCTGGGTGGCCCAGCCGATATCAAAGTTGACTCTGAGGGTTGAGACTTCTTCGTAGGGAGCTGATAAAGGAAAAGGAATAGAGACAATCCTAGCCTCTCAAAAATTCCCCATCAAAGAACAAATAAGGCAATTAGTAGTAGCCTCCCAGCAAATACAGGAGAATCTAATCACATGGCTGGCTACTCTGGTGCTTATGGCTGAACCAATTCATCCTCCCTCCTCCCCTTCACTAGCAGCTTTGATGATTAAGGCAACAGGGGTGGATCTGACAGAGCAAGTAGTGATAAGGGATGTGGGGCCTCCCTTAGTTACTTGGAGGAAGAGGAGGCTTGACCCGAAGCCCAAGAAGGAGCTGGAGCTGGGGATGCCCCAGACCCCACAAGTTGAGATCCTTTCTTCTAACTCCCCAGAGCTAGAAAGGGAATCAGAGCCCGCCAATGTCCCAGCCAACCCTCCTCTGCAAGATGAGTTTGATGATGTTTTTGCAACCGACGAGTTCGGTAATTTACAGGGGGACATTGAGAAAATGGAAGCTAAAGTCCCATCACAAGAGGAGGATGAGGAACAAAAACCTGCATAGGAGTAGGAGGAGCAGATGGAAGAATAGAGGGAAACATAGTAGGAGATCACCTCCAAAAATCTGGAGATACAAGATACGGGGGCAGATCAGCAAAAGCAGAGTGAACAAATGACATCCGCTGAGGGAATCAGACCTACGGGAGAAACCGTAACCTCAGCAGCACATTCCAAGTGCCACTCCCTGGAGCAAACTTTGGGTAGGTAATAACCATGGCTCAAACATTAAATCTTGACTCAGTACCTCCCCCATTGCCAAATTATATACCAATAGAAGAAGAAATCTCAGCGATAGAGGCCGAAGAACAAGGAGAACAACAAGAGGAGGAAACCCCTGGGACAGCCAATGAAGGTCCAGATGAAGCTAAAGATATAGAGGACAAGGTAGAAGAAATAAATGTCACTAGGGGAAATGTTCTTGACAAAGCCCAAGATAAAGAGAAAGGGGCAGGCGAGTCTCACATCACTGAGGAGGAACAACAACAGGACACCAGGGAAGAACTGAAAGAACAGACTTTGGAAAATAAGCCACCCCTGCCATCTCAGTGGTTAGTTGAAAGCAAGAAAAGAAAAGCTCTGTCCACCCCTAGAGCTCACCTCTCCTTAGCTTAAATGATGGCTCAGGTCCAGGGCCCACCGAAGGCCAAGAAAGCTTAGATGGTTCATACTCTTAAAACCAGGTCGGGAGGAGAAACAGTTGCCATTGTTGCAACACCTCCCCCAAATGCTGATGAGGCAACTGCCAAAGTCGGAGATTATGATATCATAGAGATATTACTGGGAAAAAGAGGAAAATAGAGAGAAGTGAACCTATTAAAAGAGGCGACCATAGCTGTGGAGGCCCGATATGAAAAAGAGGCCCAAAGGCTCAAAGCAGAAAAGGAAAAGACAACGAACCTTATAGGATTGCTTACTGATCTGGCCCAGCCTATTAGTGCCATTCCTCCAGAGGCCTCCACATTCGATGTGCCATTACCATAGAGTGACATAGAATCCTTGCGAGCAATGAAGAAAAAGGCCCAAGCGGTCAATGAGTGGGTCGCTTTGCAAGTAGGAAACACCCGACGCTTCCTAGTATCCACCCTCCTGGATTTATATGCGGCTCGACACATTCTGCATCAGGCAGAAACTATCGTTAACATATGGGAGGGTGATATGGAAAACTATGAGGCATGGAAGGTAGAACTAGAAGAGCTCCTTAGCCTCAGGGAAGAGATGGTCTCTGAGTCTGGGATTTTGGGAGAAGAATCATTTGATTTTGTGAGGACCCACCACTCTAGACTTGACCTCACATTGGAGGTACTCAAGCAATTGGTAGGGGTTCTGCATGATAAAATCAATGCGGTTCAGTACTCTTCAAATATGTACAAGGCATTTTTCACAAAGGTCTCCGGAGCTGACCCATTTAGCATTGATACATGCACTCTAGAGGAGTACATTTTGGGTAAGTTAATGAATTGTTGGAGTCCAGATATCAATCCCCAGAGGGAGTGGATAGGACTCAGATGTCGAGATTAAATCGTATGATCCTTAGTGGCCATGATGCGGCAAAAATGGCCGATGAATTCAAGAATAATGTTCCAGAGCTAGGAGAACAGATTGAGGCAGCTTAGTACCGGCGGTCCGGCCTCAGAGAGATTGATGAGGATGGAATCTCCCGCCTCCTCCAAACCTTCAATGACAACAACCAACAATAACGTTTCTCCAGAGGCCAAAGAAAACTAAATTTTTTTTGTATTCTTTATTCTTTTGGAACATAAGTTCCCGGATCTTAGATCCTAAATTTTTTATTCTTTCGAGTGATCTGTGTCTCGGTCCCCGAGGCCGACTGGTCATTTTCAAGCAGTTAATAAAGGTTGTTGAAGACTATTAGAGGGTAGTTGGCTACATCGAGGAATGTCAGATCAACAGTTGGTTCTAATAGATGGTCTTCTCGAGGCAACGCTGTGGATACACCTGGCACATTGGAGATAGGGTGCCGCATTTCCCATTTATGAGGCATGTAGCCTCGATCCCCGGGGGATCAGATTTCTTCCTTTTCTTTCCTAGCTCTCCTCCCAAGGCTGATTCTTCCACTCCACCTTCTTGTCTCATTCTTCTGACATGTTAGGCCTATTCCGTCTCAAGGTCTTTTGTAGGGTGGCGCAGGTAGTACCAGCCCCCGGATAATATATTCTATTGTACAGGGTAATGAAAAATAGGGTTAGGGTTAGGGTTAGATGAAAATGTGTATAAATGGTAAGTCTGGCCCTTTTCTAAGGGTTGACAAAATTGATGATTTTGCAGTCTATAGTAATAAAGAAGCAATATTTCTATTTCTATTGCAGAGCTCAATATTCATTGGTCTTTAAGCGTTCAGTAGTTAGATGCTCCCTTGGAGCCACCATTGTATCACACACCAGTGCTTGCTGGAAGAAATATTAATGAAGAAGAGATGGTTCTTGCAATGATGTTGTTGGCACCTGGTCTTCCAAGTTAATGGTATTTTATGTTTAAATGTTCTTCATGTCTTCTGCTCTGATATTTTAAGTAGATTAACAACCACCTTTCCCTTGCTACTGATTAAATATGAACTGATGGTGGTGTATTTTTTCGATATTTAGTATAGTATACCAAAGCATTATTGATGTATGGGATGTTTAAACATAACTATAAGTAGATGGAATACTTCTAACCCTGCAGGATCTTTTTCAATTTTTTTGCTAAGTTTAGAATGCTTGGGGAAGCCTCACCTTCCTGAATCTCTGGAGAGAACAAGTTGAAGAAACCAGCTATCCCCCTCAAAAATAGTCACATCTCCCAATCGAGCCCTGCACTGTCGTGACCCAACACTTAGGTGCTTGGAGGCCCGGGGAATCTCACTTCCCTGAATAACCTTTGCAGGCGGAGTTGGCTGGTACCTTGGTACCCGGTGACAACTTACGACTGCTGGTGGACCTGGTCACTAAAGTCCCGTCAATAGAAACTGGTGCTAGAAGGAGGGCATGAACTCATCCCCCTCTTGAGATTCTAATTTTACACCTCCCAAGGGTTCCCCAAGCTATAATTTTAGGAGTCAAGGCTTCAGTGGGATTGGGTCTTTCTTCCCAGCAAAATTTGAGAGGATCCTCAGGTCGGCCCCAAACCCCAGAAGGTTTATTAAACTTGAGTCTCCTACTTGAAAGAAGCAGACCCCAAAAAACACACCAGCCACTATTGTCTGAGGGTCTAGCATACCTTAGAATACTCAAACTTCTCAGACAATCTCGGGAAATAGCGCTCAAACTACTCAAAATCTAGTTCCCCCAATGGCCGCATATTTTGGTAACAGTGAGTCCCCTATGGGAACTTTTCTGGGCGTAATCAATGACTTACCCTCACACCTAGAGAAGATTTTCCCATGATATGAGCACCTAGGCTCACGAACCTCAGAGGAGCAGTTATAGGCATATAAGAATGCCATGAACTGACACTGGATCCAACATGAAGACATTGTGACTCAGATGTTTCCCTTGTCCTTAGGGCAGCGAGAGTTGAACTAGTACCTAAACCTTCCTGCCAATTCCATCAACAGTTGGCAGGACATGGAAGATGCCTTTCTGGCTGCCTTTCATGTACACGTGGACCCAGCCTGGCCCCATAGCTAGTTCATCTCCATTAGAAAGGAACCCAATGAACCTCTTGCAGCATTCAACCATCAGTTATAGCATGCCTTGAAACAGTGCATGGGCCCTTTAATTCCATCCCCAGAAGTGACCATACAGACTTACCTTAATGTGATGGACCCCTTCATTGCCACTCTCCTTTGGAGAACAACTACTGCGGGCGATTGGGATACTTTGGTGAAGGTTTACAACCTAGCCTTAGAATTATCCCAGGGTCTTAACAAATCCCCAGGCGAGATTGGGTAGAGCATGCACTTTAACATGATCCCCAGTGGAACAGCGTACACCGGGGGGTATAACCCCAATCTGGCAATGAGTGCCCCCAAGATGGCAATGAATCCCCCACCACCATCGATAGACCAGCAGGCCTGGTATGTTTATCCCTCACAGACTCATGCAATACCAGGTCTGGAAGCCTTCCCTTGGAATTAGCCATAGTAGGCATAACCACCCTAGACACAACCGCCCAGAGTGCCCTTCTTTTAGTCATCTGTGGCTGGAGGATTGTTGTCCTTGACTTTGGAAAATATTACTACCTTCCTAGGAAACCAACAACAACAACCATCCCCCTATGATGTGAACACTCAGTTGACCATAGAGGTTGAGTCCCTCTAGAAAATGTTTTCTACCCTGACTATGGATATGGGTCAACTGAAGGCGGGGTCCTATGCATCCCAGAACTCTAATTCCCAGAGAGGGAATATCTTCTCTGGCCAACGAGGCAACAATGCTGGGGGAAGAAACTTCAACAACGGGCCTCGGCCCAATCAAGAGTAATAGAACAATAACACGAACACCAGAGGTCCACCTCTGAACTAAAATGCCAACCAAAGTGGTGCTAGACCATCACATTTCATGCCAGTCATAGATTTCCAGCCCATGACCAATTGGTGTAGATTGCACGATACGGGCTCCCACAATGAGGTAAATTGTGCCACACTAGAAGAGGTCATTATGATCTCCCAGCTAGACAGATAATAATCGCATGATGCTACTCCCCCAAAGCCTCCTATGCAAGAGTCAACTCACAGCGCCTTCACCTGTGAGACCATCTTCTTTGGAACTTTCGGGGAAGATAAAGAAGAGTCTGAATTGCATGGATTCTTTGATGAATCTATCCCACCCTTTGAGGCCAATGCCTTCACCAACCCGAAGACTCCATACAACACTCAGAGTTAGGCTGGTAAAGGACCAGTATACACGTCTACACCCCCTACCAAGGACACTCCTCCCCAGGATAACACAACTGATCAGCCTGCCCCTCTAAAAGGTTCTAGCTCTAACCAAGCGAAAGACCTGGCCAAGGGAAGTCACTAATTCTCGGGAGGTAGATTTGACATTACAAAGGTGTTAGGATAGACCACCACCTCCATGACCTTGATGGAGGTTTTGCTAAATTATCCCAAACATAAGAAGTCTCTTTTGAAGCTCTTGGGAAACTGAGAAGTTGTTAGTCGCCTGCCTAAAACTGTCTCATTTGAGGATGCCAACGTGGCTATCTTCTAGGGAAACAATGAGGATCCTACCTTCCTACTAGGCCTGAATATCCAAGGCAAAAATGTACACAACTACCTAGTAGATTCTGGAGCTTTGGGCAACATCATGCCCTTATCCATATGCCAGAAGCTCAGATTCCATCCCACCCCCTCTAATGGTGTAGTGATCCAATTAGACAAAACCATCATGAGAATGGTGGGAGAATTGAAGAATGTCTAGATATAGCTCATCTAGGACCCTAGGATAGCTAGCATAATTGATGTCCAAGTGGTGGACATCCCAGAGACCTATGGGATGTTATTAAGTCAGAATTAGTCTAAGTCCTTGAATGAATACTTCTCGACTGACTTCTCCCACTTATGGCTCCCTTGCGAAGGAGGATCAAACAAGATCCAGGTTGAAAGTGAGCCCCAGATGAAGCAAGCCCTTACTGAAGTCAGGAGGGTCAGTGAGGTCTTCCTCTTTGAGACTTCCACGGGGGTGTATCGACCCTTTGAAATCTTAACATTTGATTTCACCCCCGGGGAGGGTCCCATAGTTTTGCAGAGAACCCAGGACCTAGAAGAAAAGTTGAGAATTGAAGTTGACTCTCAGGGTGCCACAACAACCCCTGCTATGCTCCTATCTGACACTTGGTGCTGAGCACACTATCAGAAACATTCAGAACTAGAGTGTGGACTCTACCTTTTCATCACTACCTGGCATATCAACGCCTTCCAGAATAAAGAATGCATGACTAATTCCCCAGAACCCAGTGTTCCTATTGTGTGTACTCCTTTGGTGTCATCTCCCTAGGAATCTCAAATTCAAACTCCTCCGAAGGTAAAACTCACCCACACACCAATGGTTCGGGAGGAAGCTCCTCCTAAGTCTCCCAGAAGCAATCCACAAACCACTCCCTCTCCCCAGCTCCAAAACATGAGTAATGATTTGTTGGCCCCCCTCAAGTTCGATGGGTCCCGATCCAAACAAGGCTTTGGGGCCGGGGTAGAATTAATCAACCCACGAGGAAAATCCTTCCTTGCATCCTATAGACTACAGTTCAACTGCACCAATAATGTTATGGAGTATGAGGCTTTGGTCCTTATACTCTTATTTGCATTAAGGAAAGGGATCACTCACCTCCAGGCCCTGGGTGATTCAGAATTGGTTGTCAAACAGGTCCAAAGTCAATATACATGTCATGACAAAAGGCTAGATGCATACTGCAATTGGGCATGGAGCCTTATTTAAGACTTTGATGCCTTTGGCATTGATCTCATTCCTCAACAGTGGAATTATGTCCTGGATGCCCTTGTTGTTTCTGCCAGCACACTGGAGCCCATGGCTGGCTCGTGACTCTAGAGATTTTCAGTTGAGATGGTCCCCACCCCATCCATTCCAGATAATGTCACCCACTTTCAAGTTTTTGAAGATGACCAACATATCCTGGACATCATGGCCAATGTTGGTGTCTTTGAGGATCAGATAGTGGAAGAACAAGACCATGACAATACTAAACAAAGATGATGAGATCATGGACCTACCTACTAACACCATCCCAAAGGGGATGGTCATGCTTGAAAAAATCTTCGACTCAGACCCTCGGGGCTGGGAAAAGATGTCATCTTCCTCTGAGGGAGGAAAGTTTGAAAAGGTAAACATCGGCCAGCCCGGTGAAGAAAAGATGATACACATTGGCACCTCCTACTCCCCTGAGGAGAAGGAGAAGATTCTGGCGGTGCTTCAAGAATAAATAGATGTAATTGCATGGGGATATGAGGATTTGAAAACATATGACACATCCATTATGACCCATACTATTCCCCTAAAACCTGATGCTAAGCCTTTTCAGCAAAAACAATGATCGGTCAACCCACTGATCAAGCCTCTAATCCACCAAGAGGTTGAAAAATTTCTATCAGCCCAGATAATATTTCCAATCTGGCACACCATGTGGGTTGCCAATCTGGTCCCTGTGAGAAAGAAGAGTGGTGAAATTTGCCTTTGTGTGGATTTATGAAACTTGAATAAGGCCTCTAAGAAAGATAATCACCCTCTCCCCTTGTTGGATGAGGTGTTATAGATAGTAAATGAATCCCAAATGATGTCATTTTTGGATGGGTACTCCAGGTATAACCAAGTCATGGTTAAGTACAAAGATAGAGAGAAGACAGTGTTTACCACCAAGTGGGGAACATTTGCATACAGAAGGATGCCCTTTGGTTTGATTAACACAGGGGCCACATTTCAAAAGGCCATGGACATTGCGTTTGAGGGCCTTTTGAATCGGTGTATAATCCTCTACATGGATGATTTGACCATCTTTTCTCAGGACAGGCGTGACCATTCCACCCATCTCGCTTAGATCTATGAGAGATGTCATTGGTATGGAATATCCCTCAACCCAAAGAAGTGCATATTCAGGGTCACTAAAGGGAAGTTGATTGGGAATATCATCTCTAAGAAGGGCATATCCATTGACCCTGAGAGAGTTGAAGCGCTGCTGAACTTATAAATGCCCGACAATAAGAAAGAGATGTGATCTTTCTTCGGAAAGATCAACTTCGTCTGGCGGTTCATCACTAGATTTGCCAAAATAGTCAAACTACTCAATGAAATGATGAAAAAAGATACCAAGATTGAGTGGAGTCCTGAAGCAAAGTAGGCATTCACCTAGATCAAACAAATAATAATGGAAGCACCTATCCTGGCTATTCTGGACTACTCCCTTCCATTTTACATTTACTCCTTTGCTTTGCCACATTTTTCCATGGTAGTGTTGACTCAAAAGGTTGAAGGGGAAGAATGAACAATAGCTTTCATGAGCTCCCCCTTCAAGAATACTGAAGTCTGATATTCATCGCTAGAAAAGAAGGCCTTTTCTCTTGTTCACGCCATGAAGAAATTCTGGCATTACATTCTCTGGAGAAAGGTGCATGCTATCGTCCTGGACCAGGCTGTGAAGTCTCTGCTAATGCAGAGTGAGTTGGGCAAAAGGTGGGGGAAATGGATGGCCATCCTCCAGGAATATGATTTAGAAATGCAGCCCATGAAGATAGTCTGAGGCCAGGGGCTAAGTTGAGCAATGGCAGAAGAGACTCCCCGCATAGAATGCCAAACTTACATGGTGGAGTCCATCACTCGAGACCTATGGTATACTGACCTGGTATACTTTTTATTGAACAAAAAATTCCTGGAGGGATTACCTCCTAATAAATTCTACACCCTACAGATGAAAAGCGCTCACTTTATGGTCAAAAACTCTGTGCTTTACCACAGGAACTATGAGGGAGTGTACCTCTGATGCATTGATAGAGACCAAGCTGCGAAGGTGATTGATGAATTCCATGGGAAGTTTGGGACCGGGAATGACTCATCTGATACCACCGCCCATCAGATCCTTTAGGCCGGATACTATTGGCCCTATATATTTAAAGATGTTTACACTCACGTTCGGAGGTGCCACACTTGCCAAACCGTGGTGCGTAGTGAGCGTAACTCAGCTATGCCTTTACAACTAGTCTTTGAGGCTAGGCCCTTCACCCAATGGGCATTTGACTTCATTGGAAAAATCAACCCCAACTCATCTGCCAACCACTGGTACATCCTAACTGCTATTGCTTACTGCACCCGGTGGTCGAACCTATACCTTGCAAGAATAACATGGCAGACGTGGTTATCAAATTCCTAGAAGAAAACATCATCATGAGATTTGGAATGCCCTTCACTTTAGTGTGTGACAATGGTCTGAAATTTTCTTTAGCACAATTACTTGAGTGGACCTACAATTGAAAGATCACTCTGAAGTTTTTAAGTAACTATTACCCCCAGGGGAATGGCGTTGCTGAATCTACGAACAAAAATTTACTTGAAGTGATCAAACACCTGCTGGAACAGAATCCCTGGGACTGGCACCAAAAGTTGAAATTTGACCTCTGGGTGGATCACATTTGAATCAAGGCCACCCTAGGAATGTCCCCATTCCATCTAGTTTATGGCCAGAACCCAGTGTTCCTAATCAACCTACAGATCCCAATTTTACAGTTTATGCAGGAATTCAGCGACCGGGATAACATCGTGGAGGTTCAGCTCCTGAATCTGGTGCAGATGGAAGAACAGCGAGACACAACCCTTGAATATTTTGTGCATCATCAAGCAGTGGTAAAATGATGGTTTGACCACAGAGCCCAATATAAGGCTTTTCAAATTTTAGACTTGGTCCTGTTGTAGGACAAGGCCCGGGAAAAGAAAGGCAAGCACACTAAGTTCCAACGGCTCTAGCTCGGGCCATACATAATTTTAGAAATCTGTGGGGCAAATACTTACCACCTTAACACTATGACTATAGAACCTATCCCATTTCCCATCAATGGACAGTTTCTCAAACATTATTTTGAATGAGGTAAGTTTGCCCAAAAAATTATATTTTTATGTAAAGTTTTGGGCTTGTAAATATTTCTCTCTGGTGCCTTGTTGGGAGGTACCTTTCCTTGTAAGTAGCCTTGTTGGTTGTTCTCTAGGGAAGTCTTTTTCTTGGTGGTTTTCATTTTTTTTTTGTTTCTTTTTTTCTTTTTAGGTTCTGGCATTTTGTTCTCTCTTGTAAGGATTGGAATGCTTCACATAAACTCTGGTCTCCGAGATAATGTCTATAGCATGGTAAACTTAAGAATCTGTTGTTAACATGATTGAAACGGTCTGGTCTCCAGAGCTATTTTACAAGTTTGGTGGTACATTTTGAGAAATCTTCATCAGGTTTATTTCTGGAAGTCTAGAAATCAGTGAAATAAAAATAAGGAACAAGTAATTAGACACATCGAGGGTAGATCGGTTGTACTAGTTGGTTGACCCAAATCTGAACTTCTAAAAGATTCTTTTCAGGTCTAGTGTTTTATCCCCCATTCAACATATGAAATAAGTGGAAGGGTGAAAGAAGTACCACCATTAAAATTAGCTAAGCTTAAGCTTGATGGTGAAAGAAGTACCGCCCTCCCACCTAAAAATGTATAAAATAACAAGAAAAGGAAAGTGGGACAAAACTCTGGTTTCTGGGAGAAACGAGAAAATCTAATGACTTTGTGGTTTGATGTAATTAGTGCCCCTTCTCTACTCCTCCCAGAGGTCATCAGCTTGGTTTTCCTTCCAAAACACACACTCCACCACTGGTGAAAAGATCATGGACTCGATCCTGCGTGGCCAAATTTTCTCAGACATGTCACTCTTTGCATGTAAAATACTTAGAGTAACGACTTGTTCCAGTTCCTGCTAACCAAAGATTTTGTAGTTCTCAAATGCACTAAGGCATTTGTCCAAGATAGTCACCATTTGTTATGCCCTGCATCCCCGTCCCTACAATTTGTGTGCAAAATGTTGGGTCCCCCCTTTTTTTTTTCTTTCTGCTTTTGGCTCTTGCCCTGTCCTTTCCTTTGTTTCCTTTGTTTTCCTTCTCCAGGGTTTTCTTTCCCGCGGTGTTTTTTTATTTTGTTGGCCTCTTATGTCTCCTAGACCCAGTCCCAGAGTTGGTCGTCCTTTGTTGGGAGCCAGATTCTGGACTCCGGGATTCCTCACCGTGATGTATTCTTTCCTTAAGGTGGCATCGTCGCATGGAACCCCCGGGCCCAGAGTCTAGAGGTTTGTCTGGCCAGAGTTTGCAGAAGGAAAAGTGATTGGATTTTTACCATGGGTATAAATAGAAGTTACCTATCATTTTACATTTACCGTGATTAAACACTTGAGCAATCAGAGCGATTCTAGAGTGATTTTTAGCAATTTAGCGATAATCTAGTGCTAATCATCCCAAGTGTTCCTCAGCATTATGGGTGGTTTGTGGTGGCAAGTTATGGTCATTTTGGTGGTTAAATCTATTGTAGAGCTCCCACAGTGGTTTCCTTTCCCTACCCTTTCTTCATTTTCAGGTTGGTGCCTTTCCTCTTGATCGACTTTCTTTCTTTCTGGTTTTTTTTTGTTTGTGTTATCTCATTTTGTTGTTCATCTTGCGTTTCTTTCTGGTTTTCCACCTATTGGTGGGTCAGCTCTACCAGAGGGTTGTCCGCCCCCTGTGTAGATGTAGTCTAGTCTGTAGATGGTGTAGAAGGTTGTAAGTAGTCTGTACATTTTCTAGTTTTTGTGATGGTCACTCTGCGATTCCTATATATATGTAAATTTGGTGTATATCTATTGTTAATCCTTCCAGTTTGCATGTGTATACTCTTTGGATCTCATGTACATTCTATGTGTATCCTACCTGATAGCTGAGCAAGCTCGCCGTGCTGCATCTGTTACTAGTTTTTAGTCTGTGAGCTCACTCTATGCAGAATACCACCTGGTTGAAACTCGACTCTCAGCCGGTTTCAAACAAGTGGTTTTCTCTCTCCTCCGTAAACCAGCCTGACCTTCATTTATGTCCCATGTGCATATTTAAATGTGTCCAAGTGGCCATCACTTTTTTCACATTCAGACAGTTGGCTCTGCCATCATCACCATAACTCCCATTTATTTCTCACCTACATGGCGCCCACGTGGGTCTGCCAACGGTTACTTCCCTGGGCTCCGGGTCTGTCGCCATCACCCATCCCGTGCCCTCTTTTCACTAAGTATGAAGAAACCCCCAGACCCAGATGATTAATTAAATTCCGAAGTTTGTAATATGAATGTATGCTATTCGGATGTTTTGAACGAAACTAAATATCTCAGGGGAAGAAAACACCATGATGGTAAGGTCTCCAGACCCTGAAATATTTATTTATCTATGCATTCTAATGGTTGCCTTGCCTTGTAGGTTTCTGGAGTAGAAAAACTTGCAAACATGTCTGAGGCTTCCGCATCCTCCCCACCCAGAAGTTCAGACTTGCCTTCTATGATGGTTACCAGGGTGACAATTAGATCTAAGTTGGAAAAGGCTCTGGAGAAATTGCCCTTGTGCTTGAAATATGTAAAAGGTGGAGTCATCGCGGGCTCAAAGATTGAGTCCAAGGTCCAGTTTATCATTGACACCAGTGTCAAAATATGGCCAGAAATGCAGGCCTTGGTGAAAATTATGTACATTCAGAGATAGGCCAGAGATCCATTGGCCATTCAAATCGGGAACTCTGGGATCCTCAAGGTAGCTTGTTTCCCTTTCTCTGTGTAGTCACCATAGCTCATTCTCACTCTCACAGTGCACTACAATGCATCTATCTAGGCTGTTATGCTCGTAGCCCTGGTGCCAACAAGATACCCTACTCCCATGGTGTCCCTCAATCCTGATACCTTCTAGAGGGGCTTGGGGATCCTCCAATTCAACAAACTAGCTATAGTCACCCGGTTGCATGCTTTGGTCCAATTCACTCAGTTGGAGGAAGTGGCCTGTATATATATGAACAATCATTGGCTAAAGACCCCAAAAAGGGATCCCAAGAGGATGAAGCTAGAAATCCCCAAGGCCGAATTTAAAGAAAGCATCCAAATGGGGATGATAACCTTATGTCGGGTCTTCGGACAAAAACATGCCCAAGAATTTTCTGGGTGGATGTACTACTTCTTGCTAGGTATCAGCACGGGCGAATAATATTTTGACTGGGCTGCCATATTCTCCAACCATGTGGACTCCCAGTTCCTTCAACTGGCCAAGAAAAAGAAGTTTTATATGAATTCTTATGTTCTCTGGGCCCTGGCACAACAATGGCCCCACACCAATGGGTTACTTATAGAGGGCATGCTCGGGTTTAGCCCAGGATAGAAGGCCCCTTGGGACCACTTCCCATAGATTCAATGGGAGGCCAGCTTCCCCAGTTTTTTCCAGGTAAATGATGCCTTCGTTTACTACCACCTACTCACACCCACTCGGGACATAGGATACCGCCTGTCTACTAAGGTGATGAATTTGGTCTAACATTACAGACATTACTACATACAATTTCAACAACACACTTACATTAGGGTGATCGACTTCTTTGGAAAACCCTACTTGTGGCCCAAACACTGCAGGGATAAGATAATCCTCGTGGAATATTGCAGGCAGATAATGGAACTGCATGCACTCTTTTCCTTGAAGAAGGTAACCAATATTCCATTCCCAATCACTTGTGGGAACTATTCATGCAGTCTGGCCAGCACAAAAGAAGTGGATAATGAGCTTAAATGCTACAACCTGGCAGAATTTTACTTGGTGGAGAAACAATTTGATCCGCATGGTAGGATTGCAACAACACTTCCCCAGGCCTCAGATCCCCATTAGTATCACATGGAGGACTTCTAGGAAGAGTGCCAAGACAACGTGGAAGTCCAATGGTGGCATTATGTCAGAATGACTGCAGGGATGATGGACAGATTAAATCTCTGGAGATTCCCGGAAGACTTCTTGGACACTGGCTCCACGGAGGATCCCTAGTACAGAGAAAAGGGGATCGATAAATTGGCCATTCCACTGGTGAATTGGGATGCCTAGGAGGGGCCCACAATTGAGGAGTTCACTCATAATGTAGTTGAATGTAGCCACCTCTACTTTAAGAAGGTGTTCCCAGGAGTGTCCGCCAGGTGGCCCAGCCGATACCAAAGTTGACTCTGGGGGCCAAGACTTCTTCGCAGGGAGCTGATAAAGGAAAAGGAATAGCGATGACCCCAGCCTCTCAAGAAGTACCCATCAAAGAAAAAATAAGATAATAAGTAGCAGCCTCCCAAAAAATGCAGGAGAATCTAATCACATGGCTGGCTACTTCGGTGCTTATGGTTGGACCAATTTGTCCTCCCTCCTCCCCTTCACTAGCAGCTTTGATGATTAAGGTAATAGCGATGGATCTGGCAAAGCAAGCAATGATAAGGGATGCGGGGACTCCCTTAGTTACCTAAAGGAAGAGGAGGCTTGACCCAAAGCCCAAAAAGGAGCTGGAGCTAGGGATGCCCCAGACCCCACAAGTTGAGATCCTTTCTTCTGACTCCCCAGAGCTAGAAAGGGAATCAAAGCCCGCTGATGTCCCAGCCAACCCTCCTCTGTAGGATGAGTTTGATGATGTTTTTGCAACTGACAAGTTTGGTAATTTACAAGGGGACATTGAGCAAATGGAGGCTGAAGTCCCAGCATAAGAGGAGGCTAAGGAACGAAAATCCGCATAGGAGCAGGAGGAGTAGATGGAAGAAGAGAGGGAAATAGAGTAGGGGATCACCTCCAAAGCTTTAGAGATACAAGTTACAGGGGTAGATCAGTAAAAGTAGAGTGAACAAATGGCATCCGCTGAGAGAACTAGGCCTACGAGAGCAACCGTAACCTCAATAGCCGCGTTCCAAGTGTCACTCCTTGAAGTGACCTTTGGGAAGGTAATAACCATGGCTCAAACATTAAATCTTGACCCAGTACCTCCCCCATTGCCAAAGGATATACCAATAAAAGAAGAAATATCGGTGATAGAGGCTGAAGAACAAGGAGAATAACAAGAGGAGGAAACCCCCGGGACAGTCAATGAAGGTCCAGATAAAGCTAAAGATACAGAGGACAAGGAAGAAGAAATAAATGTCACCGGGGGAAATGTTCTTGATGAAGCCCAAGATAAAGAGAAAGGGGTAGGCGAGAATCACACCACTGAGGAGGAACAATAATAGGACACCAGGGAAGAACTGAAAGAATAGACTTTGGAAAATAAGCCACCCCTACCACCTTAGTGGTTAGTTGAAATCAAGAAAAGAAAAGATCCATCCACCCCCAGAGCTCACCTCTCCTTAGCTGAAATGATGGCTCAGGTCCAGGGCCCACCGAAGGCCAAGAAAGCCTAGATGGTTCATACTCTTTGAACTGGGCTGGGAGGAGAAACAGTTACCATTATTGCCACACCTCCCCCAGATGCTAATGAGGCAACTGCCGAAGCTAGAGATTATGGTATTGCAGAGATATCACTAGGAAAAAGAGGAAAATAGGGCAAAGTGAACCTATTAAAAGAGGTGACCATAGCCGTGGAGGCCTGATATTAAAAAGAGGCCCAAAGGCTCAAAGCAGAAAAGGAAAAGACAATGAACCTTATAGGATTGCTTACTGAGCTGGCCCAGCCTATTAGTGCCATTCCTTCAGAGGCCTCCACATCTGACATGCCATTACCATAGAGCGACATAGACTCCTTGCGAGAAATGAAGAAAAAGGCCCAAGCGGTCGATGAGTGGGTCGCTCTACAGGTAGGAAACACCCGACACTTCCTAGTATCCACCCTCCTAGATTTATATGCAGCTCGACACATTTTGCATTGGGTAAAAACTATCCTTAACATATGGGAGGGTGATATGGAAAACTACGAGGCATGGAAGGTAGAACTAGAAGAGCTCCTCAGCCTTGGGGAAGAGATGGTCTCTGAGTCTAGGATTCTGGGAGAAGAATCATTCAATTTTGTGAGGACCCAGCACTCCAGACTTGACCTCACATTGGAGGTACTCAAGCAACTCGTAGGGGTTCTGTATGATAAAATCAATGTGGTTTAGTACTCTTCAAATATGTACAAGGCATTTTTCACAAAGGTCTCTGGAGCTGACCTATTCAGCACTGATACATGCACTCTAGAGGAGTACATTTTGGGTAAGTTTGATGAATTGATGGAGTCTAGATATCAATCCTCAGAGGGAGTGGATGGGACTTAGATGGTGAGATTAACTTGTATGATCCTTAGTGGCCATGATGCGGAAAAAATGGCTGATGAATTCAAGAATAATGTTCTAGAGCTAGGAGAACAGATTGAGGCGGCGAAGTACCGACTCTCTGGCCTTAGAGAGATTGATGAGGATGGAATCTCCTGCCTCCTCCAAACCTTCAATGAAAACAATAAATAATAATGTTTCTCCGGAGGTCAGAGAAAACTGAAACATTTTTATATTCTTTATTCTTTCAGAACATAAGTTCCCGAGTCCCAGAGTCCTGGATCCTAAATTTTGTATTCTTTCAAGAGATCTGTGTCCAAGTCCCCGAGGCCGACCAATCATTTTCAAGTAGTTAATAAAGGTTGTTGAATACTATTAGAGGGTAGTTGGCTACATCAAGAAACATTGGATCAACAGTTGGTTCTGACATATGGTCTTCTCGAGGTACCGTTGTGGATAGATAGGGCACTGCATTTCCCATTTATGAGGCATGTAGCCTCGATCCCCAAGGGATTGGATTTCTTCCTTTTCTTTCTTAGCTCTCCTCTCGAGGCTGATTCTTCCACTCCACCTTCTTGTCTCATTCTTCTGACATGTCAGGCCTAATCCGTCTCAAGGTCTTTTGTAGGGTGGCGCAGGTAGTACCGGCCCCCAGATAATATATTCTATTGTACAGTGTAATGAAAAATAGGGTTAGGGTTAGGGTTAGGGTTAGATGAAAATGTGTATAAATGGTAAGTCCTGCCCTTTTCCAAGGGTCAGAAAAATTGATGATTTTGTAGTCCATAGTAATAGAGAAGCAGTATTTTTATTTCTATTGCAGAGCTCAATATTCCTTGGTCTTTAAGCGTTCAATAGTTAGATGCTCCCTTGGAGCCACCATTGTATCACGCACCAGTGCTTACTAGAAGAAATATTAATGAGGAAGAGATGGTTCTTGCAATGATGTTGTTGGCACCTGGTCTTCCAAGTTAATGGTATTTTATGTTTAAATGTTCTTGATGTCTTCTGCTCTGATATTTTAAGTAGATTAATGACCTCCTTTCCCTTGCTACTGATCAAATATGAACTGATGGTGGTCTATTTCTTCAGTATTTAGTATAGTATACCAGAGCATTATTGATGTATGAGATGTTTAAACATAACTATAAGTAGATGAAATACTTCTAACCCTACAGGATCTTTTTCAATTTATTTGCTAAGTGTAGAATGCTTGGGGAAGCCTCACCTTCCTGAATCTCTAGAGAGAACGAGTTGAAGAAACCAGCTATCCCCCTCAAAAATAGTCAAATCTCCCAACTGAGCCTCACACCATTGTGACCTGACACCTAGCTGCTTGGAGGCCTGGGGAATCTCACTTCCCCAGATAACCTTTGTAGGTAGAGTTGGCCAGTACCCAGGTACCCAGTGACAACTTACGACTGCTGGCAGACCCGGTCACCAAAGTCCCATCAACATAGTCTTTGGTTCAACTTGAGAAATCAAATAGATTTCATCTCTTACTTTTGATCTAGTCATCATTCCTTTACTTGCATCACCAATTATTTGATCTTCGGGATGGTTCTTCTTAAGATACCTCAGAGTCTTAGGATTTTCAATAGGCTCATTTTGTTCATCTTTGATCTCATTATCGATTTCCAAAGGTTCTTCAAGATTTGCAGTGATCTCCTTAACCTCTGCAATCTGACCACAGTCATACATTCTCTCTTGAATTTGAAACCTTTCATATATCCTCACATTAGTGTTTTCAATCAACTTCTTCAATCTCAGATTGAAACATTTATAGGCTTTGCTCTTAGTAGAATAACCAAGGAAGATTCCTTCATCACTTCTAGCATCAAACTTCCCTATCTCATCATCTCTTTTGATATAGCATTTACTTCTAAATATTCTAAAATATTTTATAGTAGGAGTATGATTAAACCATAATTCATAAGGAGTCTTACTTGTACCTTCTCTGATCTAAATTTTGTTAAAGGTGTACATAATAGTACCAACAACTTCTCTCTAATGAACATGTGATACATTTCCTTCCAGAAGCATAGTCCTTACAACATCTAATATTGTTTTGTTCCTTTTCTTTTCTATCCCATTTTGTTGTGGTTTCTTAGGAGCATATGTCTATCTGTATATTCCATGCTCTTCGTAGTAGGTATTAAACAAGTCTAAAGTAAACTCACCACCTCTATCTGATCTCAAAATTTTTATCTTCAAGCCTAATTCATTCTCAACTTTTGCTTTGAATATCTTGGATTTATTAAATGCCTCATATTTCTCTCTTAAGTATGTAACCCACATCATCCTAGAAAATTCATCAATAAACAATATAAAATACCTCTCACCATAGTAAGATCTTGTTCTTCTAGGACCACACAGATATGTATGTACCAGATCCAACTTTCCTTTCACATAGTAAGATTTTCTTTTAAAATTGCTTCTAGTCTTCTTCCCCATAACACATTCTCTACACATAGTGTTAGATGGTTTCAAAATGTTAGGTAGATCTCTTACTTCATTAGTCATACTTGCCTTCACAATATTATCAAAATTAACATGAAAAAATCTTCTATGCCATAGCCAACTATCATCAACCTTAGCAAGAAAACAAGAAGCCTCAGATGTATTCAATTCAAATACATTACCTCTAGATTTAGTACCATATATGATCCAGTATCCTTCCTTACTTTTGAAAGAACATTTCCCATCAATGAATTTATATTTTTAAACCTTGTCCACTAGCTGTCCAACACTCAACAAATTATGCTTAAGTCCATCAACAAGCAATACATTATCAGTATTAGTTTTTCCATCCAGAGAAATAGATCCAACTCCAATGATAAGCTTAGGTGTATTGTCACCAAATATTACAACACCACCATCATATATTTTTAGACTAACAAACTTATTTTTATCTCCAGTCATATAATGTGAACAACCACTATCAATAACCCATTCAGATTTCATTTCAACACGGGATACTTAGGCATTTTCCTCATGTAAAGGTTCATCATCCTTAAAAGAAATAAATCCAATCTCATCATAGTCAATATCTTCATCATCTGAAACACCTTCACTAGCAGAATAAAATTCCTTGTCTTTTCATACTTAGATTTATAAAACTTAGGTTTGTGCTTTGGAACCCTTGCAGGACATTGAGATGCAAAATGACTTATCATGTTGCATGAAAAAGCTTTCAAAGGTAACTTCCCTTCAAATTCACCCTTACCTCTCTTTCCTCTTTTTGCAATCAAGGCCACAAATTCATCTAGCTTTCTTTCTTCTTATTTTATATGTTCCCATTCATCAACATAATCTCCAAGTTCTTCTCTCAGGTCATTATTGTTGTTTCTTTCAATTCCTGATAAATTCTTTTTGTTTCTATACACAAATGCCTTGAATTCTGACTCAAATTTAGGTAGAGAATCTCCCAATTTTGTAGCCTCAAAGGTAGTTAGTTTCCCAATCAACATCTCTCTATTGAATTTAGGTGTCAAATGTATAATCTCTTCTATATCTTGTACCTTAGTTCTGTATACAAGTGTCAGGGATCTGAGAATTTTTGCAATCAATTATTCCTTACTGTAGGTAACTTTAAAATTTCTTATGCCAATAACAAATTCAGTAATTATCTGTGAATATGCTCTTATGTTCACATCATCTTTAATTTTCAATGTTTCTATTTTCTCCTTCCAATTTTGTAACTTCACCTATTTTGCAAACTTGTCTCCTTCATATAGTGCTTCCAGCCTTGTCCAAATTTCATGTGTAGAATCTAAGTCTTTTACCTCTATGAATTCACCTTCAGAAAGTGCACTGATCAACACTTCCCTTGTGAACATGTTACATGAAAATAACTTATTTTCATCTTCAGCAGCTTTAACTAATTCATCCTTAGATTTCATCCGTTCCTTTATTTTAGTAATCATCCAGTAGTCGATTCTCAAGCATAGTGAATGTGTTCTCATCTGGTTTTTCCAACTATCAAACTTTTTAGGATCAAACTTCAGACTATCCTTCCTATAATAAGTCATCTTTAGTATCACATCAATATGTTAAGCTTTCTCTCTAAGCACTAGTATCTCTAATACCAATTGTTAGGAATAACAATCCACCAACACAACTAAGAGGGGGACGGGGGGTGAATCAGTTGTGAGAAAAATTATTAAACATTAAAAATTATAAACCAAAACTTCACATCAAGTAATAACACAGTAAATCCCAACACAATAACATAATCCTTTTTTGTCAAGGAAAACCTATTAAAGGTAAAACCCCAGTGAAAATTAGCACCCACAAATGATGTACTGAGATTATAGTATCCCTATTAAAATATTTACCCTGTTAGGAGCTTATTACAACATTATAGTACACAGTCCATGTTAAAGGAAAAACCCTTTTAGGACTCAAGAGTAACAATAGGCTCACTTCCCAGGCACACTGCCCGAAGAAGGTTAAAGCTACCCTCAAGGATTTATAATCCAAATAAGTGTATATACAAAATATACAATCCAGTGAATTTTCTAATATCAACTATTTTCTTGGTCAATTCTAATGAATTACAATAAACATATCCTCTTCTCTACATCCAACAGTCAATCAAGCTTCACAACTTCCTCTATCAATCACATTCTCTTAATATACATTCATAATCACTCCAAACACTCTCTCTTTCCAAAAGAAAAGATCTCTCATATATACCCTATTACAATGATTGATTAGGTCAACCAATTTAATCTTTTCCATTAATATACAAATAATTATTTAACCCCTTGCTAAGATACACATGGTATCTAAAACAAGTATACATGGGATAAAGAGATAATTGTATGCTCCACAGACCCCTTAGAAAAAAAATATAGTGGAAAGGAAAGACAAAACTATTCAAGACATTACAAGGACAATGGTCATGGAAGAAAATATTCTACATGTTTATTGGAGAGAAGTGTAGACGTCCAAAATCGTTCTTATATTAATTTAATTAATATTCTCATAACATTATAATTAATTTCAATTAATTATATTTGTTATATTCTTCTATCTATTTAATTAAATTTATTTAATTTAATACGATTCATACTCCTAAGTATTTGAATTTAATTTAAATACTATCCCTTTTAATGTATTAAATATTATTTAATACATTATCCCTCATAAATCCCCTTTTAAATAAATTTTAAATTTATTTATTTTCCCAAATTTCTAATATTTTTCTAAACCAAGATTAAATTTAATAAGACCTATTAATCCTACCTAGAAACCTACTCTATTCCTACCCTACCCTACCTATTCCTCTTAATAAACCTACTTCCTCACTTAAACACA
>MU227926.1:665607-682866 GCA_018584345.1 Thuja plicata
GAATTCTTAGTGCATATTCATGTTTTCATGCTTTTAGTTCATAATCTAGAAATCACATGCTAGGACAATGGTGAATGAATCTAGTTTCTAGTTTTCATTTAATCTTGCATATCATCTTAGTATAGTACTTTGAATCTTCATCATATTATAGTCTTGCACTTGCATTCATAGTGAAGGCTTGAGACAAGTTTTCAATACTTGTTTCTTGAGTTCTTCACTCATTTCAATCACTTAGATTGCATTCTAGTTTTATTTATCAATCAATAGTGGAATTTACATATTGTGTTGGGAGAGCACACCCACAAACCTCTCTAAGAGAAAATCAACAAGGTCTTGGGTGCCCTTGTTCAGCTCATCGGAGGTTGTAAGGGAAGTCTTCTTATTTTTAGTAGTATGCTTTAGATATGCATAAATGTTGTTATTTAATATTTATCTCTAACGTTTGCATGTCTGATCATGCTCCCTATAGGTTAGGTTTCATTGCATACAAGAAGATGTGATTTTTGTAGTTTACACACTTGACCGGGTGAAAATCAAAGGTGATACTCGTAAGAATCCTTATGAATTATGGTGTAGTAATGTTCATAATGTTAAATATTTTAGAACATTTGGAAGAAAATGTTATATCAAAAGAGATGAAGATATAGGAAAGTTTTATCCTAGATGTGATGAAGGTATTTTTCTTGGTTATTAAACAAAAATCAAGGCATATAGATGCTACAATAACATATTGAGGAAGATAGTTGAGAGTGAAAATGTAAAGTTTGATGAGGAAATAATAAAAAATATAGATCTTGAAAATATGATTCAAATGACTAGGATGATAGTAAAAATCAAGGAATGCAACCCAAAACTCAAAATCAGGTTCGGATCATTTTGGGGAATCCAGAAGAAGAAGCAAGTGCTGAAGAAGAAACATAAGAGTCTAAAATTCAAGGAAATCCTAAGACTTCAAGATATGTAAGACTGAATCATTCAGAAAGTCTGATTATAGGATACATCAATAAAGGTGTTCAAACTAAAAGAAGAATTGTTGAAGATAGAGTTGAGTATTGTCTGATTTTAAAGATTGAACCTAAAGATGTGAGTGAAGCATGTAATGATGAACATTGGGTAAAATATATGAAATAAGAATGGAATCAAATTGTAAAGAACAATACATGGATTTTTGTTCCTAGACCTAATGTAGTGCCTCCCTTGTTTTCATTCTAGTCCATGACTATTTTGACCCGAGAGACACTTTGATTTTATTACTGGATTATTTGCATGATGAGATGCTTCGATGACTTAACATTATTTTGATTACCAGTATCATAATTGTTAGATGATAGATGATGTTTCTATTTAGTTTGATCATATATGCATGATGATGCTAGTGATGTGACATGATGCTTTATGATGATGCCTGGTTTATTTTGTATCCAGACTTGGACTGTGGAGTATATTTTTATTCCATGGATGTTATTAGACGCTTTATTCTGGTGCTTTTATGCTATGGATACTTAGCTTTTACTTTCAGTAGATATATGCTCAATGGTTGTAAATGGTTATTTAAATACTTTAATTTTAATGTGTTATCATATGATTATATATTATGATGATGTACTGCACCACCGTTATGCATTTTGTTTGTTGGTGCTAGTACAATGTGAGACGGAGTCATAGTCACTTTCTTGCAAGATCTACATGATGTCTTGTTCTCATTCAATGTGATTATGTGTTTGTGTGTGCTTAAATTATTTATATGATCGAGTAGCTACACTTGATATTTTCTTGTTTACTAGAAAGGTACTAGGTACATTCATCTTGAGTATAAGATTTGAGTGTGTACCCATATTCTCGACAATGGCACTAGGAGATAGTAACCTTGACCGTTCATGCTGAGCCAATGTCGTCCCTATATGGGTGACGTATCCGTAATATTATTATTATTATTATCCCTCTGGTTATTGTGGAAAATCTGGATTCATAATGCATTATGTGATTTGATCAGTGAGTGTTTCTGTGCATTTAGGGTTCTGTAGTTGTCAACAAAATTATTAATTAATTCTGATTTAATTACTTTTTGGGGAATTTTAATGCTTGGTTTTATTTTAATTATTTTCTCGCTAATTTTCCATGTTGAATTCCAAATGCTTAGAATTGTTTTGATTATTTTTGGAAAATGGCCAATTAGTCTATTAAGTGACTTAATATTCTAATTTATAAGTCACTTTTATAAAAGTGCTTATGTTAGGCAAAAAGTGAGTTTTTGACTTTACTTTTCATTTTTATGATTTTCAAGTTTGAAGTTTTTGATCCAAAACCCTCTTTGGAGAATTCAATATTTTGTTTGTTGTGGGAGATTGGCTTGTTGGATTTTCATGAGGATAGGCTTGTTGGATTCGTAGCAGGGGTCTCCATATTCTTTGTGATTTTCAGCTTGATTGGAGTCTTCTCTATTTTTCTCTCTTCATTCTGGTTTTTGGGCAATTCGAGTGAGGTGGGGCTTTCTCAATTTTAATGTTTTACTCTATTTTAGTCAATTATTTTGATTTCTAAATGGTTTGGGTTGAGAATTAGTGTTCCCCTCCATTTTCATGCATTTCTATGACCTAGTTGGGTAGGTATGAGTATTTATGTGCTTTCTTACTTTAGAAATTAAAGTTTTTACCTAGTTATGTTGTCGGATTTTGTAAGTGGAACTTGAATTTTATTTTATTTTTGATAGTTTGGGAACTTTTAGAAATGGTTTTTTGATTTTGTCAAATTTTGAGATGTTTGAATTTTGAGTGTTTTTGGCGATGCCTCATTTTGCATGTCACCCAAAATTTGTTTGTTGCCTTGTTGGCTTGAGTTGATTTGTGTTTTTAGTAGTATTTGCTATGAGGAGTAGGATCATGGAGTCAGAATGGATAGAGGACATTCCAATCATTTTATATCCCGATTTGAAAATGCTTTGTCAACATAATTTTGTGGACTTGGCCTTTGGCCAATTTTTTCAAAAATTTTGCTATCTTTTGGTTTTCCACTCAGTCATGATTCCCAAGTGTTCTATGATATTTATTCTTGTTGATTTCCAAAATCTATCCCCTTGCATATTGTATTTCATTGTTTACATGGTGTTGGTTGCGCCCACCCATGAGTACGTGGGTGTGCCTATGGTGGATCTTACGAGATCAAAACTCTTGGATATAAGCTAGTTGAGTAGTTGATCATTTTGGGGGTTGGGTTGGGAAATGAAATTTCTTTGTGGCACTCATTGTATCAAAAGCATGGGTATGTACAGGTAGATGTGTGGAATGGCCTCTCATGCTTATCCCATCCCGAAAGTGGCCGACAAGGTAATGTGAAGAGGTTTAATAAAGTGATAACCAAATAAAAACATGTGTAATAAACTTAATGAAAGATAAGAGAAAACCTATATGGTATGAGGCCTCTCGAGGGAGTTGAGTTACCATACCATATATCTCTTGGGCTAGTACGAGCCAAGTGCAAGGGTACGGTGTCTGTACGGTAGCCAGTATTTTGAGTGAACTGGTATAAAAGTATGGTATGAGGCCTCCTAAGGGAGTTGAGTTACCATACCACATATCGCTTGAGCTAGTATGAGCAAAGTGATGAAACTCCACTAGAGTCCCTACATAGTATCCTATAGTGTGTTCTGAGTAGGGACTTGGAACACTACATATGCATTCATGATCATATGTGTACCTTGAGTCATGCATTGGTTGGTGTGTACCACTATCTAGGATCAGAGTACAAAGATGATATTCTTCCAGCTACAGGATTGGATCTTGATTCTCAATCGTTCTTCAGGTTACTTTCAATGATTTGTGCAATTATCTTGTATTCATGCTTATGTAATTGTTGTAGATGATCTAGATTCTTTATTCTTTTAAATACATTGTAATTATTATTTTGGGGTAATTGAGTGTCTACCTCCTCGATTGACCATTTATGGCACTCCCTGGTGTGGAGTTTACCCTTTTGTTTTACTTGATTTTCTCTTACTTTTATCCTTGGGCTGGAGACGTAGCTTCTCATACAAGTAGTTATAGGCTCTCGTACGAGTTACTATAGGTTCTCGTATGATACCTAGTAGGCTCTCATATGAATTCCTACTATTTGTATTGGGATTTTCCAGTTTCTCGTATGACTCCCCATGGATACTCGTATGGTAGCATGTATATACTCGTACAAATTCTTACTAGAGTTACTTGTAGCTTGGACATAGGACATTTTTTTCCTTGACTGGAAGATGCAAGTTGGTTTTTTGGATACCCTTTTTGGAGATACACCTTCCCAAATCAGAACTGTTTGAGTATCAAATGCTTTGGGGTAATTAAACATAATCTGTGTTAGACTTGGCATATTAAATTGGTAAATAAACTTGTATGATTGAACCATGGTATTGTAGACGCCTAAAATCATCCTTTACAACATTATAATTAATTATTATTTTTATTCTTTTCCACTTATTTAATTAAATTTATTTAATTCAATTAAGTCCATTATCCTAAAGTATTTAAATTTAATTTGAATATTTATCCCCTAAGTGTATTAAATTTAATTTAATACCTTCCCACATTAAATTCTCCTTTAAATAAATTTATAATTTATTTATTCCTTCACATGCCTTAATTCTTCTAAACCACAATTAATCTAAATCTAATTTGGATTAATTTAAATCTAAACCTAGATCTTACCCTACCTCATATCACTCTCACCAAATAAGTCATCACTAATTAACTAATGTTAATTAGACTAATTTAATAGGATTCCTACACCCGTTAGTCCTAATTATTTGCTCACACATGTGTGAGAAAATTTCCAAAAAATAACTTTTCAAATATTAGTAATTTTGTGCCAACAAGGTTTCTTACAACCTTGATGACACTTTCTTACACTTTTCAAAAGTGTTTCATTGGACAAAAACTCTTACACCTCTTACACATCTATGACAAGTTCTCTTACACATGTACTTCACGTACACATTGACCCATCACATCACAAGTTTCTCACACATGTGTGAGAAAATTTGGCCTCTTGCATGATTTGTGTATCCCTCATGTGGCACCTATGTGGATGCCACATGTTCTCCACCTCACCCAAGCCCTCCAAAATCCTATAAATAGGAGCCTTGCCAAGAGTAATTCACCCATTATCTGTATGCATTTTTATCATGTTAGTATTGCTCTAGAATTTTATTTTCATATTTTTGATGCTTAGTTTATTGTTGAATATAGAAATCACATGCTAGGTTAATGGTGAATGAATCTTAGTTTCATTTGATCTTGCACAATCATTCTAGTTTAGTTTTTAGTCTTCATCTTCATCATTTGGTGAAGGTTGAGACAAGTTCCTCATACTTTTTCTTGAGCTCTTTATCACATCTATTAGTTCACATTGTAGGATTCACTCCATAGTAAGCCAGAAATCAATAGTGGAATTGATATATTGTCTTGGGAGAGTAGACCCACAACCCTCTCTAAGAGAAAATAACAAGGCTTGGGTGCCCTTGTTTGGCTCATCAGAGGTTGTCTTGGAAGGCTTTGTTTAGGAGTATATTTTTTGATATGTTAATGTAGTTTATATGCTCTTTATCTGTAATGTTTGCATGTTTGAGTTTGCTCCCAAAAGGTAGGTTTTCATCACATATATTTTGGCACGCTCGGTGGGAGCCACATCCCTAAATTTGAAACAATTTTTCACATTTTCCACAACATTCTGGAAAATGTTATGCAGAGCCATCTCCGCCCTGGAACGATTGTCTTCGCTAAATGGTCATCTGCGTAGATTGTCTTCTATGCAGATTTTCATCTCCACTAGGCGACTGTCATCTCCGCTCTGCTAAAACTAACTTTTGTTTTTTAAGTGATTTAAATGTGTTTTCAACATATTTTGGTTTTTTAACTCTCGGGTTTTTGTAGTACCTTCCTTTTATAGAGTTAAATGCTGCCAAATGTTTCTAAAAAATATCACTATATAACCAGAGTTAGCTAATTTAGTGTTCTATTTTTTCATCTATGTAGGTTGACCATCATTTCTACAGACTATCGTCTGTGCCAGTACTCTATCATCTGTGCTCTTAAAAAAATGTGCTATCAGGTATCATTAATTTAACTTTTCAATAAATTCTCGTCTGTGCATTTTCTCTTACAGTCATCTACGATTTTAGATTATCATCTATGATCACAGACTCTCGTCTGCAAATATTTTTAAAATATCATTTGTGCTCTATGATAGTTCTTTTTCACTTTACAACATGTTTTTGGGATACTGATATTTTTTGAGTTTTTGGAGCACACCGATTATGAAGAATAGCCTTTTGAAACTACTAATATTGTGTGTTGTAGGATGTTAAGAAGAATATAAACTCAAACTACTGACATTGTTCTTGTAGGTTTCCTAGGAGATACGAACAAACTTTGTGACTGTTTTAATATTTTATTAGGCATTTTAAAAGGGTTCACTTGTAGTGTGTTGTTAAGTGATAGGGGAGTATGATTTTGTCTTTGATTAGACAATAAAAAACCTAGATTCATTTAGCATTTTACTTAAAAAGTAACCTTGGGAAAGAACAACTAGTTTGGTGTGTTTGGGGGAAAATGACATTGGGTAGGAGAGTATTCTCTTTTCCCTTTGGGAAAATTAGAAATCTAGACCCCTCTCATCGCCAATCCATGCTATTTACTTAGTCCTTTAGTTGGGTTTTCCGATTGACGAAAAAATCTCCCGCGAACGAACCACATGAGAACAAGGTGTAAGCCCACCACTCCAACTCACATTAATAAAATTTACTCTTTGGGGCCAAATATTTGGGAGTCGGATATCATTTGAGCTTATACTTGACTCACACCTAGCATAAAGTAGGGTTGTGAGGTCTCAATCACATTTATATGAATTCTTGTGCCAAGGTGCTTTGTGGGGCTATACACCCCAATCACGCTTGTGTAGATACAAATGACATAGTCAAACAAAGACCATGACTAAGAACTATTAAAGTACAAGCCTACCTGATTCACCCCTGAAAGTATGATAATGTATGTGCAAGGAGGATAGTAACCTCCCCAAGATCACTCACACATTTGTGCCACCTTGAGCATTTGGATTTGGCTAATATGAAATTATGACTGGAGCCATTGCATGCTTGGTGATGACCATATCCTGATTAGCTCTTGTGTTTGTGCCCACATTTGCGATAAAATATTTTTATACTAAGCCAAATTCCAGAGGTAGGTTGTGCTTGATTGTTTACAACAACATGGAAAACTAAAAAAAACATGAATGTTCTATGAGTTAAATTTGTCACAACTTCTTGTATCCATCTATTGATGGGACTTTGTGACCGGTCTCATCAACAAATGTAAGCTGTCACCGGATACCAGGGCACTGACCAAATTTTCCTATAAAGGTTGTCTGGGGAATAAATTCTATGGGCCTTCAAGCACCTGAGTTTTGGGTCTCGACATTGCAGGGAGCTAAGTTGGGTGTGTGACTGTGTTTGTTTAGGAGGATAGCTAGTTTTGAATCATCCTCTCTGGGGATTTTGTTAGTAGGTAGGGGTTTCCTGCAAGCACACATTAGTTTACCAAATAAAGAGAAAAAGATATGCTAGGGTTGAGAGTTCATTCCTTCTACTTATAGTTATGCTAAATATTTCAAACATCAACCATGATCTAATGAACTATACTAATTACTAAACATATAAATAACTATTGATTCATACATATTTGATAGCAAGAGGAAAAGAGGTCATTAATCTAATTAAAACATTAGAGCAAAGGACATCAAAAACATACAACACAAAAAAGTGTTAACTCAGAAATCAGAACACCAACAACATCATTTCCAGAACTCTTCTTTCTTCACTACAAATAACTATCGAGCATTGAGCTTTGCAACTACAAGAAATGAAATGCTAAATGCTAATAGTATTGGATTGCAAAATCATCAATTTCATCAACCCTTAAAATGAGGTCAAACTTGTTATTTATACACATACTTGCCCTAAAGTTTACCATAATCTAACTATACACTCGATAATAAAATACAATATCCGGTGGCTCGTACTACCTGCACCACTTACAATCACCTTGAAAAGAGCAGAGGTTTGACAGATCGACAGAAGAAGAATAAAAGAAAGGATGGAAGAATCGGCCTCGAGAAGAGCATCAGAAAAAGAGTAGAAGAAATCTGATCCTCCCAAATTTCAAGGCTACATGCCTTATTAATGTGAAATGTGGCTCACTATCTTCGATGCACCAGGTAGTTAATGTTGGAGCGGCGCCTTGGGAAGATCACCTGTCAGGGCCATTCCTCTATCTGACATACCTTACTAGGGTCACCTACTTTCTGACACCCTTATTAATTATTGGATAATGATCGGTCGACTCTGAGGAACCTGTACATGGGTTATTAAAAGAATACAAAACTGTTGGATCTAGAATTCTAGAATCTAGGATCTTACACTCAAATAATAATGAATGCTCAAAAATATACCCTTCTAGTGAGAATCCCCAGAATGTGGAGAACTTTACTGTCCCTTGATGTTTTTAAATGCCTCCAAAATTTGGCTAATGCCATCTCCATATATGTCCCTGATGTTGTTCCACTGGTTGTGGACAATTCCAAACTTCTCTTTAATATCTCTAGCCCCGTCCCAGAATTCATCTACTAGTTTTACTAAGTCATGAGCCTGGAGTATCATTTTAGATATTCTTGATATTTTTCCTTTGTCGAAGTCTCTGGTAGACTGATACAGGGACTCCATCAACTCATCATATTTATTGAGGATGTAGTCCTTTGGGGTGCATGTAATGGTGGTGAAGGGATCAAATTGTGACACCCTTCCAATGAATGCTTTGAATAGGTCCAAAGGCTACCGGACCACCGTGACTTTCTCTTTAAGGGCCATGATTCCTCTCCCAAAATTCCTACATCTATGATGGAATCTTTCCTAGAGTTGATGACTTCATCTAATCCGATCCTCCACCCTTCATATTTCTCTAAGTTTCCTTCCCATAGGACAATGGAATTGGTTACTTGGCCCAAGAGATTCTTGGCCAAGTAAAGGTCTAGGAGTGATAGATCTAAAAATTGCCTTACAACCTTTATCTACTTGGTGATCCACCCATCCACATCCTATGCCTTCTTCCTCATGACCCTAAGAGCATCCTTGTCACCTTGAAGAAGTGGTGGTCTAGAGGTGGAGGCTTTCGAGAAGATCTTGACCAGTGGCTGTGTAAGCTCTGCTAGAAGTCCAAGGAGATTTTCATTTTTTATTCTTTCCTCCTTTAAATTTTGTGCCTGTTTATCATATCGGGCTTCAACTACCCAGGTTGCCTCTCTTAGCAGGTCTACCTCTCCCTACTTGTCTCTCCTCCCTAGAGGCACTTCTGTGATTGCATAATCTTTGGCCCTTATTGTTTTCACATCTGTATCTGGGGGAGGTGTTGCAATTGTACTTCCTCCTGGACCGATCCGGAGGGTATGGACTGTCTGGGCCTTTTTAGGCTTCTTAACCTTCACATTTTGGGCCATCATCTTGGCCAAGGAGAGGGGAACACATGTCATTGTTTGGGCCTTTCTCTTTCTAGATTCCACCAGCCATTATGGTGGCTGAGGTGGTTTTTTTTCCAAGGCCTGAGCATTGCGACCTCCTTCTGAGTTTGGCGGTGCATTCCTAGTATCTATGGTTTCATCGGGCTCCTTTTCTTTTTCCTTCTCCTATTCCTACTCTCTAGAGGCTTTAGTGTCTTCTGCCCTAGTGGCATCCTTGTCGGAAGTGTCAGGAACATCATCTCCGCTGGCACCATCATTACCTATATTATTGGAGACTTCCTTGTCTTTCCCAGCATCAGTTGAATCAATATTTATATCATCAGGGATTCTACCCTCATCCTGCTGCTATCGTTCTTCCTCAGCATCATTTTCTGGGACATCCGTCTCTGTTGGAACATTCTTAGGAGGTGGCAGAGGTGTCTGGCCAATGTTTGACTGTTGGGCTACTGAGACCACCTCACTGAATGTACTCTGGGGCACTTGGTCACCCGAAGTAACCAAAGGCATTTGGAGCGTGATGGTTGCGGGTACAGTTGATCCCATAGCTCTAGTTTCCCCAGTCATTGGTTTCTCATCAGTGATTTTCCTTGAACCTATCTTGGTCTCTTGGACTGGTGTTTCCTCCTGCTTAGGTTCCTTTTGTGCTTCTACCCGGGCCTCCTACTGTGTGGCAATTTCCTTTTTTGGGATTTCTTCCTCGGCGGGGATGCTCTCTTGTTCTTGGGCAGAAATTTCTTCCATCACTTTCCCAATGTCTCCTTGTATGTTTACAAGCTCATTCATCTTGAATATATCATCAAAGTCATCATGCAAAGGGGAGATCTCTGGGGAATTTTTTAGGCTGAGGAACACTTGTTCCTTTCTTCCTCCTCTTTGTTACCAATGGTGGCTTGACATCCAACATGGTCGCGCATTCTTCCTCCGCTCATGACCCCACTACTCGGATCATGAGTTCTACAAGGGAGTGGGAACCAGAAGGGAGGATAGGTGCTTCCTGGACCATCGGGATGCCAAGGTGGGCGCATAACACCTCTTTCATCTACTAGGATGCTGCTAGATGAAGCTGCACTTGTTCTATAGTGTGAACCATAAATTTTGATAAAATCTGGGTTAGGGTTACCATTTTTCTTTTTCCTCTATCTTTGCCCTGAGCGGAGGTTCCGGCATAAGAAGTAGATCCCTTCACAAATGGGCCAACTTTTCTAATACTCTTCAGGAACACCCTCTAGAAATATGCATGACTGTGTTCAATTACATTGTTGGTGATGTCCTCAATTATTGGGCCTTCTGGGGTGTCCCAGTCCACCAAAGGGAGAACCATCTTGTCTACTTCCTGGGCCTTATACTGCGGGTCCTCTATAGACCCGATATCTGAATACTCATTGGGGAACTTTTGAAGCTTCATCCACTTCATCATCCCTTGTGTCATTCAAACAAAATGCATGTTCCAAGCCTCAAATTCATCTTGGTAGTCTCCCAAAAAATCCTTTATGTGAGGCTGGTGGGGGTCCAACGCCTAGGGAAGTGCCACTACTATCTTGTCTAACAGATCAAAATTCTTTTGGTCTAAATAAAACTCTGGAAGCCCTAGACTCTTGAGTTCATTATTTGCTTCCTTTTCCACTGTAAGGATGCAAGAGTAGTTCCTACAAGCTATTGGGAATAGAATGTTGGTAACCTTCTTCAATGCAAAGAAGGCATGCAGCTCTAGAATTTGTCTGTAGTATTCCAAAAGAATGATCTTATCCCCACAATGTTTGGGTAATAAGTAGGGTTTCCCAGAGAACTCAGTCACCCAAATGTATGTGTGTTGTTGAAATTGAATATAATATTTGTTGTAAGTGCTGACCAAGTTCATTGCCTCCTTAGAGAGCCAGAATATGACTTCTCGAGTGGGTGTAAGAATATGGTAGTAAATGAAGGCATTGTTTACCCTACAAAAATAGGGGAAACTGGCCTCCCATGGTAGCTGTGGGAAATAATCCCATGGAGTGTTCTGGCCCTTGCTAGTCCTGAGCTCGGCTACTATAAGTAATCCTTAGGTTACATGGAGTTGTTGTGCTAGTTCCCACAAGACATATGAAGTCATGTAGAATTTAAAAGATCGGGTGACCCAAGCCAGGTAGGCATCCACATGATTGGTGATGATTACTGCCCAGTCAAAAGTTTTCCCACTGGAGGTGATGCCAAATAAGAAGTAGTACATCCATGCTGAGAATTCCTAGGCATGAGGCTCTCTAAAGACCTTGCGTAATGGAATGATCCCCATCTATATGCTTTCTTTGAACTCTATCTGGGGGATCTCAAGCTTCACATTTTTATAATATTTTCTGTGGGTCTTGAGCCAATTGGCATTGAGGTATTGTTGGACCATTCCTGGGAGCTTTTCAAATTCACCTAGGGTCAGGGACTGGGTGAGGACTACAGCGTTTGCAAATTGGGGGATCCCTAGGCCCAAAGATAAGGTTGCAACATCCAGAGACACCATGGGCATTGGGTACTCTGAAGGAATAGGAGAGGCAAGCATGACAGCATGGACTACTAGATTTTAGAGCTCCGCTGGTGTGAGGATAAGCTTTGGACCCTACACTGAGTAGGGGAAATAGGAAACCTTAAGGATCCTAGAGGTGGCCACATTAAGTGCCATCATATCTCTAGACTTGCGTTGTATAAACATCATTTTCACCAAGGCCTCCATCTCGGCCCATGCACCGACACTTGTGTTGGTGATTAACTGCAGCTTGGATTTGACCTTTGATACTAGAATAACTTCTCCCTTTAGGTATTTCATTGAAAATGGGAGTTTTTCTAAGGCCTTTTCTGCCTTTGTCTTGGTGACTTCCCTAGTTGAAGCAGTAGTGGGGAGTTCCGCACTCTCGGGTGGAGATGATATATATGCCTTAGACATGATTGATGGGTGAATTTTGGCAGCCTGCAAGACCAGACAACCATCAGTATATATATAAAAACACAATAAGATTCTAGATTCTAGATATTTTCACCACCGCATCACATATGTTCCTGAAATGATGTTAGTTTGCATCAAACCTTGAAAAAGATATACATAATGAAATGGCTTAGGAATTTGATCTATGCCCGGGCTTTTGGGGATTCTAGATCATGCGATGAGTGAAATTAAGGCCAAAGGGAAATTTGGGGACCTAGAGTCTGGGAAAGATGACCATTATTGACATGACCAAAAATTATCCGTACTAGGATTACATGGGGTGTCACGTGGTCATGCAGTAATGGGAGTAAATGGCAATAATGGTGACAAATATCTAATTAAACACACAAGGAAATGAAGGCCAGATAGTATTTCATTAGAATGCTCACCTGTGGGGGAGTTTAATCATGCCATTAAGATGAAATGATAGTAGGAGAGAGAAAATCCACCATGGCTTGAATGGGCGAGGTGCCGAGTTTGAACCAGGCAGGTGCCATGAGGGAAAACTCAACAAATTGGGTTTAAACATGAAAGGGCATGGTGAGCTCTCTAAAAAATAGGAAGGACATACATTAATATACATGAAATATACAGAGGGCCGAAGCACCACGAGGGCCGAAGCACAACTCGCAGGTTGACCCGAGGACAAGCTATATACAAAAACCACTAAATTACAAGGTATATATAGGAATCACCAATCTACAACTACATAGAGGGAAGAAAACCCTCTGGTAGATCCATCCCACCAATGGGAGGTGATGGCAGATAGGAAAAAACAAAACAAAGAGAAAATAGAATGAAACCAAAATAGAAAATCAAGAAATGCACACAAACAAACAAAGGAAAATCTAGGAAGAACAAAACCAAAAAGGAGAGCCGAAGGACCTACCTAAAAACACAAAGAATGTAGAGGAATGAGCATGGGAGGTGCTCTGCAATTGATTCACCTTGAAATGACTATGAATGCACCATATAAAACTACTATTAATCAACCGTTAATCACAAAGAGCAAATTGAACTTAAATGATGTTGAATTTCCTTAATTGGCTTTGAATCGCTTTAATCGCTCTGAGTATTTTGATCATGGTAAGTGTAAAAATGATTGGTAAATCCTATTTATACCCTTAGGGTAAAATTGTGTTGCTTTCCCCTGCAAACCCTAAAAAAGGCAAAACCTCTAGACTCCAGGCACGGGGATTCCATGTAGGTGTATCCTCTAACAAATGAGAACATGATGATAGAGAATCACAGAGTCTGGGATCCATTTGACTCAAAAGAAAAATACACTCTGGGACCAGGTCCCAGAGGGAAGAGAACCAAAAGAAAAAGAAAATGACCCTCGTGGAAGCAAAGGCCGAAGGAAACAAGATAAAAAGAAACAAGACAAAAAGAAAAAAGGGAGGACCCAACATTTTGGCTACAAACTGTAGGGATGGGTATGCAGGGAATAAAAAATGGTGACTCACTAGGATGGATGCCTCAACGCACTTGAGGACTTCAGAATCTCTAGTTAGAAAATCTGGAATTAATCTTTACTTGGAGCATTCTTCTTGTAAGGCACAAGGTGTCTAAGAAAATTTGACACATCATTGATTCAATCTTTCGGTCTTTCGTCAGCCGTGAGGTATGTGCTTTGAAATAAAATCAAGCCGAATATTTCTAGGAGAAGAAGAGAGGAGGCACTAAATAGACTAAACCAAAGTTATCTTATCTTGCATGTTCCCTCAGGATACCAGAATTCTCCATTCTTTAGTTCTTTCCCTTTCTTTTCTTTTATTTTGAAGATGGGAAAGGCGGTACTCCTTTCACCATGAACCTTGTTGGTGCTCAAATCGACAGATTGGACTCCTAACGGATATCATTTATCCAATGAAGATAAATATGATTGATTTTCCAATGAATGAGGTTTCGACAACCTCCTAAAATTTTGATTCCACGAAACCAAGGCTGGTTGGCCTACACTTTAAAACCTGTCTTCAAAGTCTTCTAAAAGTTTCCAATAATAGATAACTGATCAACTTCAATTCCTGCTACTCAATGAGTTAATAAGATCACGGAACTGAAAATATTTGTGTTAATGAAATGTAATGTATTTAATATCGTTTGATAAGATTGAAAATATGAACTAGATTAGATGAAATAAAAGAGTAATTCAAAACTTGAAACAATGAAACCATATACCAAAATCAATTAACAAGAGAGACCAGTGCTTTATTTCAATAATGGGCAATAGAGTCGATTATTCTTCAATCTTACGTTCAACTTATGAGACAACTTTGAGAATAAAAGCTTATCACCTTAAAGGCGTTATGAGATGCATATATAATTAAAATTTTAAAAATACTTCAATTGAATACTATTTCTCAAATGACAGACTAATTGATCAATACTTTAATCAATAAGATATTAACCATGCAAAAATGAGAAAGAAATAATTGAATATATAGAATATAAACTTTGAAATGAAATATATGCTATTCAAAACTATCACTTTAAGGAATTTCAAAGTGGTTTATCTGAAGGACTTGATTGTAAAGAAATAACTAGAACGATTGCAAAAATGGAATAAACACAGACTTATCTCTGCTTGATAAGAAAAAGTATATCGAATCCTTGCATACAATGCTTTGAAATTCACTATCTTTCATTCCATCATTCTCCAAGTTTCCATCATTTCAATCGTATCATCATATCTTGTTCAAAATAATGTTATTCTTCTGTCCTATTTTGCAGATTTTAGAATGAATATAAATATAAATCTAAAAGGGTATGCTGGATCATCACACCCTTTCACCAAAACTAATCCACAACCGATTCTATTTATCAATTATTTTGTTTTGAAATACAAATCTCTTCTCTTTATTAACTACAATTACCAACCATTCGGTTGGAAAGCCTTCTTTTAACTGTTTGATCTATAAAAACCCTCCTTGGATGCATTTAGAAATCGATGGCTGCACTTGTAATTCCTGTTGGTGCATTTGAAGATGGAGGCAACGTTTGATGGATTTCATGCTAACTCATATGATGAGTCATCGATGAGTTAGCAGACTTGTCATTTTCTCTATTGCACTTTTAATATCTATTATCTCTGTATAATGGCGTTTGGAATCAATTTAATTGATAATGAATCTTCTTGCAGTAGCGTCCTTTGACATATTTAATATCTTATATATGTTCTGGCTGTTGTATGTGTATATGAATCTTTGAATTTGTATTATATTGTTGCAGGTCTGTTGTTTGCATCGACTATTGTTGATGCTTGCTGTCTCCAAGATATCGATCTATTTGCAGATGGCATGGTGGAGTATTATTCTCATCGACCTCTGCCTTTTTGTGTCGCCCACTTTGTTCAATGCAAAGCCGATTCGCTGTTTGATCGACAACTATCATTATGGTTGGTGAGTCTTCTTTTATTTTCCCATATAGATATGCGGTGGAACCTCTATTTATTTCTGCAATGAAGAAAACGCTGGCATAAGAGTTATGCATTTTTTGCCTTTGTCAACCATCGCTGTCATCGCTGGTGAGGGTGGTAGCTATCATATTGAATATCCTTTGCAGAATGCATATGGCATGGAAGATAATGCTTATTGTCTTGTTTTGTATCGAAAGTGGCATCAAGTTGATAAAAAAAAATTTTAAGCATCCTTGCCGACTATTATAGACAGCGACCAGCGTGCTATGGAGGTGGTGATCATTGTTTTTTGCAAACTATTGTTTATGGTGACTTGTGCTATGGAGACACCCATGCTATTTGGAATGCATAAACATGTTGTGCCTGCTGTCTTCATCGACCCTAACCTTTCCTTGCCACCTTTGTAATGTCGTCGACGTCATTATTATTTTAGTATTCACCACCTTTTGACATATTGAACACAAAGGTTAATAATCAAATCATTTTAAAATGCCATGTTATAATTAAAAAGTCATCAAAGGTTTTTATCCTTTCTCACCATCACATAACACTTAAACACCGAGAAAACATGGATAATTATAAATAACGTTTTAAACATTGATTCTTTAAATAGATAAAAACCATGAATACAAGATGAAATCAACATAATAATAATAATTAAGCATAGGATATAGAAAATCACTAAATCGATAACGCAATTTTACTATTTTAGTTGATCTTTTCAATTTTACTCTTTTATTTTGTTTAGAAGCCTCGTTTTAATCAATAATCAAATAAGAGAATATTGTATAGAATAAAAAACTTACCATTATAGTTTTATTTTTCCTTGATTTATAATTTATGGCATGTAATTCAAAACTTTAGATAGGCCATTAAATATAACTTATGTTTATGATTAATAACAAAAGAAATTATCAAACATATACTAATATTTTGGAAATGGAATAAGAAATATAAATACTTGCAAATTATACATAATAATATGAACGTTTTCAAAAGTAATAAAGTACAAATATAGTATAACCTTGTTTAACAATGGTTTCAATAATAAGTCCATTCAAATTCCCTTTCATGTTTCATAAAACATAACTTATCTTCCAAGAAACATATACCTACTAACCACTTTTCTTTATATTCCTTTTATACCATAATGACAACCCTAGTCATTTTATAATAATTAGGGCATATATATATATATATATATATGAAAAGGAAATACCATTTATTGAATCATAACATATTGTTATCTTCTGGAGCATGATCATAAATAATAATATCATCTTCCTATTGAAAATAATAAACATTTAAATCCATGGAAGTTTAAACAAGATCAATCTCTTCAAAGTGT
>MU227926.1:693065-705616 GCA_018584345.1 Thuja plicata
ACAATGAGAATCTCAAAACTTTAAACATTAAGACATAATGAAAGTGAAAAAAATATGATAACACTTTGACAAGACAAGGATGAAAAAAGAAACTATAAAAGACAAGTAGGTATATGTAGACAGTTACATCCCTGAACAAGAACATGTACAAGTTACTTTGTCAACATGGGCTCCACCAAACCTTAAGCTTAGCTAGTTTTCATGGCGTTACTTCTTTCACCTTGCCAGCCAATTCATATTTCCGAATAGGAGAGAATGTTCTGGACTCGGGATATTTTATGATTTTTAGAGTTGGCCAATAACCAGTGCAACTGATCTTCCCTCAAGGACCATACAATTACTTTCTCCTTAGATTTTTGATTAACTGATGTCCAAAACTTTAAGATATGAATCTGACAAAGATTACTCATAACCTGTTACCATATGCACAAAACAACTCCAAAGTGCAGACAAATTCCACTGTGCTAACAATAGATTTCAAACTATTTGAAATGCACAAGGTACCATTCCAGGGACTAGATGTTATGTGAATCATACCTGTCTACAAGAAGAGGGCAACACACTGGGAGCCCGAAGAAACAAGAAGCAAGGAAAAACAAATCCAAAAAATAAAACAAAAGAACAAGGGGGCTGTCCCAGAGGATGGCCGATGACTATTTACAAGGACAAAGCACTCCAAATGGAGCACCAAGAGAGATATATACAAGAAAGGAATTTACATATAGTACAATTTTAGACAAAAAAACTGCCTACCTCATTCAAAATAGTTCTTAAGAAACTATCTATTGATAGGCAATGGGACGACTTCTCTAGTCATAGTACTAAGGTGATAAGTATTTGCCCCGCAGATCTCAGATATCGGATATGGTTTGAGCCAGATCCGTTGAAACTTAGTGTGCTTTCCTATCACGCCCCACCAGGGAACCCAGGAGGACAAGCCAACTAACTACTAAGAGATGAGAATATTTTTTTTTCTTTTGAAATATTACAACTAATCTAAGTCCTCTAAGGTTCCATAACACTGCTATTAAAGAAACATAATCTAATCTATTCATTTACCCCTTGAGGCATTGATTGATTAATATAAGTTTGCAATTCATTCCTTTACTCTTAACATTAAGTTACCATTATAATCTTACCATCAATCATAATATTTTAACATGCATCCATGTGAGTTATCCTTTACTAAACTTATGTCATTATTTACACTATTCATTAAGCATTTAGGTGAAATATAAACATTCGATGGATATGCAATGCCATATATACTTTATTAATTCATACGCATTTGTGAAACATAGTAACCATAATCCAATATTAAATTATATAGCTATTTATTCATAGATTCATTGAATTATAATATTTTTCCACAACCATACATCAAGAGATAGCACATTCATTCATAAATACATTATTTCATACTAAGTATAAGATCATTTCTTGGATACCAAAAGTAATAAAAGATACTTGAATAAATACCCTAAACAATTATCTTTTCATATTGATAACATATAATACTTTCCCTTTCCTTTTTTCTAGATCTACCCATTCCCTTATACATTGCTTTTAATTACATTGATATACATCATATCATCAGATCCAATGATTTACAAGAGATTTATTTTACAAGAATGCACATGCATAAGCACATCTTTACATATACAATAAGAAGTCTTCAAAATTGATAATCCAGAAGGAATAGGAGCCAAGAACATCCATCTGACCATGAATAGTACCTCGATATAATAAAGATTAACCACCCAACCAAATGGTTTCAAAAAGATTCCACTCCCCCATGCTAGGAGACAGAGACCAAGGTCCACACAAGAAGGTAACAACTAGGATACTCCTAAGGTGATGATAACCCTTCCAAAAACATCACACAACTAAAAACACAAGAATATCACAAAGACATAAAGCACATTGGTAGGAACTCTAAGACACACACTAGGTGAGTGTTATCACATATCCCTCACCCCTTGGGTTATCTTGGTAAGCCACTCTGGGCCCCGACCCCCAAGTAGGCACATGGGGAACCGAACATCTCTCATAGGGATGAGACCATTCAATTGTGCTATCACAATTGCACCTTCTCCCACTCCCATCTGTAGCCTATAATAGCACTACCAACATGGGTGAGGCTTATCTTAGTTAATGTGTAGTACCCCTTCCCATAATTTTATTAATTTTTTCACTGGATTAAACAACTCACTAGTGGGTTATCCTGGTACTAGCCACTTAGGGCCCCGACCCCCAATTGTGAGCCACTCACCTGGCGTTCTTAGGTTCCCTACCTCTTAAACACATCACCAACGCACATAAAGATAAGTACCATAAGTACACAAGTATTTACAACATCAAATGATTGAGTTTAGGAAAGCACTAGTTGTCCTGAATCCTTTGGACAACCCTAAACTGCAATCGAGTACAAAGATAGTTAAAACACAACCACATTGCATCAAATGCATCAAAAGGGATTCTCAACAACACAATAACATCATGAAACTCATAAAAACATAAATTTTAACATCATAGTAACCTAGGATTGGGTTTAGGGGATCACTGGTTTACCCTAGTCCACCCGGTAGTCCTAAACCATAATCTAACATTCAAGAAGCTAAATAACACATAGGAAGATATCAAAATGTACCAAACATAAAAAATTCTACAAAACCATATAACTAGTGCCTTTAGGTACCAACTCAAACCATAAAACATCATAACAAGATCATATTGCAAAAAACATGTCGATTCCTGAAATTTGGCTAAGTCTAAAATTTCCTAAAACCTTCAAAATCTAGAATCTTTATTTGAACTCCTGGGAGGCTGAAACCACTCTCAAACATCCTAGAAGGTATTACATAAAATGTAGCTTATACTTAAATGTTACATTTTATATTTCACCCTAAGGATGAAATCTGATGGAGACCACCCTAACCCTAATCAGGGTTCCCCAAATTATCCAAAACTCTTGAGAGGGTTCCAAATGATCCTAAACATAATACCATATGAAAAATAAGTGTCCTACAAGTTTACACACCCCCTAGGGTCAACCCTAGGTCAATACGACACCTTAAGACCTTCCAAAAACCCTAGAAACAAATCTAGAAGAGTCCTGCATAGGTGGTAGCCCAAGTTGGGTAGGTGGTCATGAAGCTATGTAGGTGGGAACCCTAAGCTGCACAGGTGGTCACACAAGTTGCATAGGTGGAGCCCAAAATTGCACAGGTGGTCAGGACTGAGTGCACTAAGGACAACAAACTTGTAGATTGCTCTTCCAGGAAAAAATAGGTAAGATGGAGGTTAGGAATGTAGAATCAAAGGGATACCTCTTTGAGATCCCTCTATTCTCCTTCTGAAACATCCCTCAAACCCATTCTACCTTTGAGATACATCTATTTCATTTTTGTCTGTAGGTACAAGTTAAGGAAAGATAACATCAAGAAACACTATTCTAATAAAGAGAAAGTTTAAATAATATCAACAGAAGGAGGTTCCAAGAAGAAGCCTACAAGACAATAATTCTCACAGGAGAAAGGATACATAAACATCCAATAATAACATTCTCTATCATAAAAGTATTCATCCATGGTTCAAATCATAAAGAAAGCATTGTATCCAAAACAACCATTAAATGGTTTGTTTGATCAACAACAAATGACAAATAGTAAGACACACACACACCCATCATAGCATACATATATAACAGGATTCTTTTTCTGGGTAGAGCCTACCTAGAGTCCTGTAGAGAAACCTTTGAGAGAAAACCCAAATCCACTCTAGCCAAACCCAATCTCCTCAAGCTTTCCAATCATAGAGTTATCTTCCAAATGTCACCACTACTTCTCTAATAGATTCAGATTGAGGGTTTTCTGTATATAATATCTCCCTTCTCCTTCCTCCCTCTCTACTGTCCAAATCTCCTTTCATATATATGTTGTAGGATTGGTTGCACGGGAAATTTCAACTGATGCAACCATCCACAACCATCTATTGGTTATTTGTTTAGAACTTTAATAGTCCTTAGATAAATTAATGTGTAGATAGTTTCCCAAGAATGCTTTTAGTTTATTTATCACTTTAGTTACTATTGTTTTATTTTTATGTAGTAAGTAAATTATTTTATTTTATTCTCACTTTTACTTTAGATAAAGATTAGTTACTTTTCTGTCTTAAGGAATAATTAGTAATTTACTTTTATTTTATCCAAGGATGAAGTGGTTTTTAATTACACACAATAGTTAATCCCTTCGTTATAATTATAGGGAAAATAAATAAATAAATACATAAACAATCACATTAAAACATTTATATAAACATATTAATATAAAAATATATATAGACATATGCATATGTGTGCACCCATATGCCTATGTGTATATATATCCATGCAATTATTATTATTATAATCATGCAATAATGAATACACTAAGAAAAAGGCTTATTACCATGTATTTAATTCCATAATACAATCATATAATTACTAACAAATGGTCATTCCATTAAGAACAGAGAGAACCTCCACTCACACAATCAATACTCACCTAGTCCTAGTGACTATTATTATCCATAATAATCAACTTAAAACACCAAGCTAACATAATCGGACATCAGTCCACAACCAAAGGACAAATCCAAAAGGACCAAACGTAGGAACAAGGATCAGGGATAGGCATAATCTTGCGGGACCTGGTACTGTCTCTGTAATAACAACAACAATCAAGGACTTTGGGGCACACTCAGACCTGTGAAGCCAGGTGAAGTCGATGCCCAATACCTGCAAGCCTGCATCACCAAGAAGAAATACATGTGTATTGATGTACATATTAAAGAAGACATTGTAGATAGATGATTAGGATCGATACATCATGTGGACCTCATCCATGTGAGTAACTACGACTTTGTCCTGAATCATGAAGACACATCATGTATATAGACACACACACACACTCACACACAAAGAATGTAACAAGAGGGTTAGAATCTTGAGCATTGGGTTAGTCAATAATTGATACTAATAATAACTCATCATAATCATAATAAATTTCCTAAATCATTAAGTGACATACAAGATTCATCAAAAATAACTTTAATAGAAGAATATATCTATATCTATCTAGCACATATCACATAATATCCTAACTGTGTTCAGAAATGTATTGAAGGTAATTTATACATACATGGGGAGAAACACATACATAAATGATACCTTCAGATAATATGTCTGGTATTTGAATTCTCAAGTACAAGCTGATGAAATCATTATAAACAACTTATAGGAAAACAAGTATTAAACTATAAGGAAACATATAAATATCTTACTTCATTCAAAAACTTGTATTAGGGTTAGAGGGGTATTACATTTCCCTTCTTTTCCTAGGCCTTGTCCCACAAGAGGACTTGATCCAAAATCTGAAAGGCCTTTTACTGGGATCTCCGATAAAACCATCATTTAACTACTGCTTGGTGATGTCTGAAGTGTTCTAGTGCCATGTCTCTTTGTTCCTCCATTCTCATGAGGTTCAGGAGCCTAACCTCCATAATGTTATCCTGGTTGTTGAATTCCTGTATAAAGGGTAAGACCGGGATTTGTAAGTTGATGGGGAATACTAGATTCTGGCCATAAACTAGGTGAAATGGGGATGTCCCCAAGGCTTCCTTAATTCTGATGCGATCCGCCCAAAGGGTGAACCTAAGCTTTTGGTGCTAGTCCCAGGTGTTTTGTTATAACAGATATTTGATCACCTCCAATAGGTTTTTATTAGTGGATTCAACCACACCATTACCCTAGGGGTAGTAGTTGCTGAAGAACTTTAAGGTGATCTTTCTCTCATAGGTCCATTCAAGCAACTATGTGAAACAAAACCCCAGACCATTATCACACACTATATAAAATGGCATCCCAAAATGGTTGACTATTTTTTCTTCCAAGAATTTAATGACTACATCCACCATGTTGTTTTTTCAAGGAATCACTTCGGACCACCAGGTGTAGTAATCAGTAGTAGTTAGAATGTATCAATGGTTGGTAGATGAGTTGGGGTTGATTTCCCTGATGAAGTCAAATGCCCATTAGGTGAAAGGTCTAACTTCAAAGACCGGTTGTAAAGGCATGGCCGGGTTCCGCTCATGATGTGTCAATGTTTGGCAAATGTGGCATCTCCTAATGTGAGTGTAGACATCTTTAAAGATATAGGGCCAATATTTTCTGGCCTAAAGAATATGGTGGGCATTGGCATCAGATGAGCCATGCCCGATCCCAAACTGCCCATGAAATTCTTCCATTATTTTAGCAGCTTGATCCCTATTTATGCACCAGAGGTATATCCCTTCATAGTTCCTATGGAAAAGTGTCCTGCTTTTTATCATGAAGTGTGTGCTTTTCAGCCATAGGGCACAAGGTTTGTTTGGGGAATCCCCTTTGGGCATCTATTGTTGAGGAGTAGGTACACCAGATTGGTATACCAAGGGTCTTGAGTGACGAACTCCATTGTGTAAGTTTGGCATTAAATGTCTGGAGTTCCTTCTATCATTGCTCTACATAGTCCCTGGCCTCAAAATATATTCATGGGTTACATTTCTAGATCATAATCTTGGAGGATGGACATCCATTTCCCCCATTGTTTTCCTAGTTCACTCTACAGCAGTAGAGATTTCACAGCTTGGTCTGGAATGATAGCATCCACTTTGCTCCAAAGAATATAGTGCCAGAATTTCTTCATGGCCCAGATAAGAGAAAAAACATTCTTTTCCAAGGATGAATATCAAACTTTGGTGTTCTTGAAGGGGGAGCTCATAAAATCTATCGGTCGTTCTTCCCCTTCAACCTTCTGGGTCAACACTGTCGTGATAGAATGTGGCAAAGCAAAGGAGTATATGTGGAATGGGAGGGAATAGTCTAGACTTGCTAGGACTAGTGCCTTCATAATTGTTTGCTTAATCTGGGAAAATGCCCTCTTTGCTTAAGGACTCCACTCAATATTTGTGTCTTTCTTCATCATGTCATTGAGTGGTTTTAATATCTCGGTAAATCTAGTAATGAACCACCAGACAATGTTTATCTTTCCAAAGAAAGATCTCATTTCTTTCTTATTACTGGGTATTTTTAGATTCAGCAGTGCTTCAACTCTCTCAAGGTCAATGGATATACCCTTCTCAGAGATGATATGCTCAAGCAACTTCCCTTCAGTGACCCCAAATATACATTTCTTAGGGTTGAGGGAAATTCCATACCGACAACATCTCTCACAAATTTGGGCAAGGTGGGCAGAGTGATCATGCCTGTCCCAAGAGAAGACAATCAAATCATCCATGTAGATGATTATGCATCTGTTAACTAGGCCTTCGAATGCAATGTCCATAGCCTTTTGAAATGTTTCCCTTGTGTTAATAAGGCCAAAAATAATTCTCCGGTATGCCAATGTTCCCCACTTTGTGGTGAATTCCATTTTATCTCTATCTTTGTATTTAACCATAACCTGGTTATACTTGGAGTACCCATCCAAGAAGGATGTCATTTGGGAACCATTCATGATTTGCAATACCTCATCCAATGAGGGGAGAGGGTTATTATCCTTCTTAGATGCCTTGTTCAACTTTTAAAATTCCACACAAAGGTGGATCTCGCTACTTTTCTTTCTCACAGGGATGAGGTTGGAAACCCAAGTTGTGTGCCGGATAGGAGAGATAATCTAGGCTGATAGTAGTTTTTGAACCTCCTGATGAATTAGAGGTTCTATCGATAGGTTTACTGGTCTTATGTTATTCCAGAAGGTCTTAGCATCTATTTTTAGTGGTATGGTATGGGTCATGATGGATGTGTCATAGGTCTTCATATCCTCATACCCCCACGCAATTCCATTAATGTATTCTTAGAGAACTGCGAGAATCTTCTCCTTCTCCTCTGGGGAGCAGGAGGTGCCAATGTGCACAAATTTTTCTTCATCGGCCTAGCCAATATTGACCTTTTCAAATTTTCCTCCCTTAGAGGAGGATGATATATTCTCTCGGCCCCGAGGGTCCAAGTCAAAGATGTGTTCAAGAGCTACCATCCCCTTTAGGATGGTTTTCGTTGGTAAGTCGATGATCCCGTCATCTTCATCACCCTTCCTGGTATCATTGTGATCTCTTTCTTCCACTATCTGATCTTCAAAGATGCCAACATTGGCCATAAAGGCTAGGGTATGTTGGTCATCCTCAAAAACCTAAAAGTGGGTGATATTGTCTAGGATGGATGGGGTGGGGATCATCTCAACAAAAAATTTCTGGAGCTGGGAGCCAGCCAGTGGCTCTAGGGTGCTGGCAGACACGACAAGGGCATCCGAGACATAATTTATTTTCTGGGTAATAAGCTCGATGTGAAAAGCATCAAAATATTCAATGATGCTCCATGCCTGGTTGTAGTATGTAGCCAACCTTTTGTCGTGACAAGTATATTGGCTCTGTACTTGTTTAACAATCAACTCTGAATCACCCATTACCTGGAGGCAGGTGATTCTGTTCCTTAGTCCGAACAGGAGTCCAAGGACTAGGGCCTCATTCTCCATAATATTATTCATGTAGTTAAACTATAGCTTGTAAGACATGAGGAATTATTTCCCTTGTGGGTTGATTAGTTCCACTACGTCCTCGCAACCTTGTTTAGTCTGAGATCCGTCAAAATTTAGGGTCCACAAGTCATTGTTCATTTTCCGGGGCTTGGAAAGTGAAGTGGTATTTGGATTGATTTTGGGAGGGTTGGGAGGAGTTTCCTCTTTCTCTGATGGTGCATGGGTGAGTTTTTCCTATAGAAGAGCCTTTGGTTGGGATTCTTGGATAGGCGACACCTTGGGCATACTGCCAGAATGATTGTTGGGTCCAGGCAAATCTACTTTGTGTTCTTTCTCCCTGAGGACATTGATATGGAAGGTAACAGTGGTGATGCAAGGATCACACTCTAGTTTAGAATTTTTTTGGTAATGCACCCGGTACCAAGTGTTAGACAAGAGTGTAGTAGGATATGCTATGTTACCTTGTGAGTTAACCTCACCCCTCAATTTTTTGTCTAGGTCCTGAATTCTCTGAGAAACTATGGGATCCTCCCTGGGGGTGAAATCAAATGTTAGGATCTCTAGAGGTTAGTACACCCCAGGGGAAGTCTCAGAGAAAAGGACTTCATTTACCCTCCCAACTTCGGTGAGGGCCTGTTTCACCCTGGGCTCACTTTCTACTTGGATTTGGTTTGACTGCCCCTCCCAGGGGAGCCACAAGTGGGAGAAGTCTGTGGAGAAATACCCATTAAGGGCTTTAGACCAATTCTGACTTAACAACATCCCATAATTTTCAGGGATGTCCACCACTTGGATATCTATTATGCTTTATATCCGTGGGTCTTGAATGAGCTAAATCCAGACGTTCTTCAGCTCACCTACCATTTTACAGCAATTTTGTCCAGTTGGACTACTGCGCCTCTGGATGGAGTTGGAAAGAGTCTAATCTTTTGGCATATAGATAATGGTATGACATTGCCCAAAGCTCTGGAGTCTATGAAGCAGTTGTGTAGGTTCTTCCCTTGTGTTTTCAAACCTAGTAAGAAGGGAGGATCCTCTGTGTTTCCCTAGAAGATAGCCGAGTTGGCATCGTCAAATGTGACAGTCTTTGGTGGATGACTGATGGATTTTGGGTTTCTCAAGAGCTTCAGAAGGGACTTCTTCTGCTTGGGAAAATTTAGTAAAACCTCCATAAGAGTTATGGAGGTGGTGGTTCTCTCTAACACCTTAGTCATGTCAAACCTCCGCCCGGTAAAGTTGGCTTCGCACAACTGGATCCTTAGGTTGGTTAGAGCCAAGCCCTTTCAGTGGGAAGGAGCGATTAGTTGTGTTATCTAGGGAGGGGTATTTTTGGGAGGTGTTGGCATGTAAACTGGTCCTTTACTAGCCTAACTCTGCGTGTTATAAGGATTCCATTGGTTGGTGAAGGCATTGGCCTCAAAGGCTGGGATAGATTCATCAAAGAACCCCTACAATTCAAGCTCTTCTTTGTCTTACTTTTCTTACGCTGATGTTTCTAGGGGAGTAGAATTGATAGATTATTGTCTGTCCAACTGGGAGATCATGATGACCTTCTCTAGTATGGTGTAGTTCACCTTAGAATGAGAGCCGATGTCATGCAATCTACACCAGTTGGTCAGGGGGTGGAATTATGCAAGTTGTGCAGAATGACTGGGTCCAGCACCACCCTGAGTGGTGTTTTGGTTTGGAGGAGGACCTCTGGTGTTTGCATTGTTGTTGGTTGGGCTGAGGCCTGTTGTTGTAATTTCTTCCTCTGGGATTGGTATTTCATTGTTTGGAGAAAACATTCCCTCTCTGGGAATTGGGATTGTGGGGCCCAGAAGGCCCCACTTTCAGTTGTCCCATGTCCACAGTCAAGGAGGACACCAATCACCAGAGGGATTCAACCTTGGTGGATAGCTAGGTGTTTACATTATAGTGTGATATTTGTTGTGGCTGGTTCCCAGGGAAAGTGATAGAAGCTCCCAGAGTCAAGGACTGTAATCCTCTATCCATGGGTGATTGGAAGAAAAGTACTCTAGAGGGTTGTGTTAGTGGTTGTTGCATTTGCTGTAGCTAGTTCCAGGGAACAAATTCTAGACCTGATATTTTTTGGGCTTGCAATGGATATACATATTGGGCCGGTCGGTCTATCGGTGGTGGTGGGTTCATGGCCATCATTGGGGCACCCATTTCCTGATTGGGGTTGTATCCCCTGACGTAAGAAGTTTTGATGGGTATTGTGTTGAATGGTAAGCTCTGCCCAATCCTGCCAAGAGCTTTGCTCAAACCGTGGGACAACTCCAAAGCTTGGTTGTAAACCGTTGCTAGAGTATCCTGGTCATTCCCAGTGGTGGTTCTCCAAAGGAGTGGCAAAAAAGGGGTCCATGACATTTAGGTATGTCTGGATGGTCACGTGTGTGGATGGGATTAAGGGGCATGTGCACCACTTCAAGGCTCATTGGAACTGATGGTTTAATGTTGCAAGGGGTTTGTTTGGTTCTTTCTTGATGGAGATAAACTGGCTGTGAGAGCACATTAGGTCCACATGTACGCGAAAGGCTGCCAAGAAGGCTTCTTCCATGTCTTGCCAACTATTGATGGATTTGGATGGCAAGTTAAGGTACCATTTCAACTTGTTCTGCCCTAAGGATAGAGGAAACATCCGGGTCACATTATCTTGACATTGTATCTAGTGTCGGTTCATGACATCCTTGTATGCCTACAGATGTTCTTCTGTGGTTTGTGAGCCTAGATGCTCATATCTAGGGCAGATCTTTTTTGGATGTGGGGGAAGATCGTTGGTAGCACCGGGGAACTGCCCCATTGGGGACCCAGTGTTACCAAATTAAGTAGCCATTGTGGGTATTTGATTTTTGCTAGACTAAGTGTTGGTCCATGGGGTTGTCTGGGCTACTTGAGTACTCTAAGGTGTAGCGAATCCCCAGAGAAGGTTGGTAGGTTGTTTGGTCTTCGGGGTCCATTTATTTCGAGTAGGAGGCTCGAGTTCAACAAAAATTTTGGGGTTTGGGTCCGATTGAAGGATTCTTTCAAAGTACATGGGCAAAAAAGATCCAATCCCACTAAAAGCTTGATTCCTAAAGCAATGGGTTGGGGAACCCTTGGGTGGTGTAAAGTCAAAATCTACTAAAGGGGACGAGCTCATGCCCTCCTTCTAGTGCTAATTTTTTTTTACGGGACTTTGTGATCGGTATCATCAATAGATGTAAGTTGTCATCAGGTATCGGGGCATCGACCAACTTTTCCTGTAAAGGTTATCCAGGGAATAAATTCTCCAGGCCTTCAAGCACTTGAGTGTTAGGTCTCGATAGTGTGGGGAGCTAAGTTGGGTGTGTGACTATTTTTGTTCAGGGGTATATCTTTTTTTGACTCATCTTCTTCGTGGATTTTGTTAGTAGGTAGGGGTTTCCTACAAGCACATAGTAGTTTACCAAACTAGCTTAGATATCTTTATACATCTATCTAAAACACGCTGAGAGATATCAAGCTCGGGGCGCCTATTTATTTTCAATAATATTTTTATTGAAATAGGCGCCTCGAGCTTGATATCTCTCGGCGTGTTTTAGATAGATGTATAAAGATATCTAAGCTAGTAGCATCCACAACGCAACATGTAAAATTGAAATTTATTAAATTATTCTTTTTAAAGCATGATTCTTATCATATGAATTATGTTTTATGACCATTGAAATATAGTATATACAATGCATACAATTAATCTCTTTCTAGAGATTTGAGTCATTGCTCCTCTGCTTTCCTTTTTACAACTTGCTTCCCTGTCTTCATCTTTTCATAACGATCATAAGAAAATGGTGGTGAAATTCGAAGTCCATCCAAAGATTTAACTCGTGACATAGCAAAAAATGTTAGTCCTATCCTTTCTCTTGGTCCAATGTCAACTGTTGCCTTAGAAAGTGTTAATCCCTGTGATTTATGGATAGTTAATGCCCAAGCCAAACGTAAGGGAAATTGACGTGTGCGGCCTCTTTGTATTGGAGAAAT
>MU227926.1:707728-738479 GCA_018584345.1 Thuja plicata
ATGTTGTTTATGTTGGTGAAAATGGATGAACTGTTGTTTAGGTTGTGAGAGATAAATGTGGCTTCTATATTTATATCATTGATTTAACAGGATGTGACGATACATAAACTTAAATTTGTTAGTAGTCAGCTATTAATTCTCAAAATGAAAAACTTAACATTAACACGGTCACAACACTTCACTCCCCCATTCTGCCACTGTAGGTTACGCCTCTCGGCATAATAAAGAGAAAAAGATACACCAGGGTTAAGAGTTCATTCCTTCTACTTATAGTTATGCTAAATATTTCAAACATCAACCATGCTCTAATGAACTATACTAAATACTAAACATATAAAGAACCAGCGATTCATATATATTCAATACAAAGAGGAAAAGAGGTCGTTAATCTATTTAAAACATTGGAGAAAAGGACATCATAAACATACAACACAAAAAAGCATTAACTCAGAGATCAGAACACCAAAAATGTCATTGCAAGAACTCTTCTTTAATCATTAACAGGTTTCCAACATCACTGGTGTGTACATCAATGGCTCCAAGAGAGCATCTAACTACAAAGAACTACCGAGCATTGATCTCTACAACTACAAGAAATGAAATGTTGAATGCTAATAGTATTGGAATGCAAAATCATCAATTTCACTGACCCTTGAAATGAGGTCGGACTTGTTATTTATACACATACTTGCCCTAAAGTTTACCCTAATCTAACTGTACACTCAAAAATAAAATACAATATCTAGTGGCCAGTACTACCTACACCAGTTACAATCGCCTCAAAAGGAGAAAAGGTCTAACAGATCGGCAGAAGAAGACAAGAAGAAAGGATGGAAGAATCAGCCTTGAGAAGAGCATTGGAGAAAGAGTAGAAGAAATCTGATCCTCCCAGAGTTTGAGGCTACATGCCTCATTAATGTGAAATTTGGCTCACTGTCTTCGATGCACTAGGTAGTTAATGCTAGAGCTGCACCTTGGGAAGATCACCTGTTAGGGACATCTCTCTATCAGACATACCTTACCGGGGTCACCTAATTTCTGACAGCCTTATTAACTGTTGTATAATGATTGGTTGGATTCGGGGAACTTGGACACGGGTCATTAAAAGAATACAAAACTATTGGATCCAGAATTCCAAAATCTGGGAGCTTACACTCAAAAATTAATGAATGCTCAAAAATATACCCTGCTGGTGAGAATCCCCAGAATCTGGAGAACTTTACAGTCCCTTGTTGTTTTTGAATGCCTCAAAAATTTGGCTAATTCCATCTCCATCTATGTCCCTCATGTTGTTCCACCAGTCATGGACAATTCCAAACTTCTCTTCAATATCTCTGGCCCCATCCTAGAATTCATCTACTATTTTTACTGAGTCATGAGCCCAGAGTATCATTTTAGATATTCCTGATAATTTTCCTCCATCAAAGTCTCTGACAAACTGATACTGGGAATCCATCAGCTCATCATATTTACTGAGGACATAGTCCTCCAGGATGCATCTTCCGGTGGTGAAGGGATCAACTTATGACACCCTTCCAATGAATGCTTTGAACAGGTCCAAACAATATTGGACCACCATGAATTTCTCTTTTAGGGTTGTGACCACTTGCTTGCATACCTCAATTTTGAGGCCAAGTCTAGAGTACTGGGCCCGGAGGAATTTGAATTATTCCTCTCCCAAAATTCCCACCTTTGTGATGGCCTCTTCCCCTGAGTTGATGACTTCATTTATTCTGGTCCTCCACCCTTCATATTTCTCTAAGTTTCTTTCCCATAGGACAATGGCATTGGTTACTTGGACCAAGAGATTATTGGTCAAGTAAAGGTCCGAGAGTGATACATCTAAAAATTTCCTTACGACCTTTATCTACTCGGCGATCCATCCATCCATAGCCTGTGCCTTCTTCTCTATGGCCCTAAGAGCATCCATGTCACCCTGGGGAAGTGGTGGTCTAGAGGTGGAGGTTTCTGGGCGGATCTTGGCCAGTGGCTATGTAAGCTCTACTAGAAGTCTGAGGAGATTTTCATTTTTTTCTCTTTCCTCCTTTAACTTTTGTGCCTATTTATCATACTAGGTTTCAACTACCTAGGTTGCCTCTCTTATCAGCTCTAGCTCTCCCTTCTTGTCTCTCTTCCCTAGAGGCACTTTTGTGATTTCATAATCTTTGGCCCTTATTATTTCTGTGTTTGGATTTGGGGGAGGTGCTGTAATTATTTAAACTGTACTTCCTCTCAAACCATTTCAGAGGGTATGGACTATCTATGCATTTTTAGGTTTCTTAGCCTCTGTGTTTTGGGTCATCATCTCGGCCAAGGAGAGGGGAGCACATAATGCTATCTAGGCCTTTATCTTTCTAGATTCCACCAACCATTGTAGCAGGTGGGGTAGTTTTGTTGCCAAGGCCTGAGCATTGGGACCTCCTTCTGAGTCTGGCGGTGCATTCCCGATATCTATTGTTTCATCGGGCTCCTTTTCTTTTTCCTGCTCCTGTTCCTTCTCTCCGGAGGCTTTAGTGTCTTCTGCCCTTATGTCATCCTTGTTGGTAATGTTAGGGACCTCATCTCCACTGGCACCAGCATTACTTGTATCATCAGGGACTTCCCCATGTTTCCCAGCATCAGTTGAATCAATATTTATATCTTCGAGGATTCTCCCCTCATCCTGTTGTTGTTGTTCTTCCTTGGTGTCATTTGATGGGACATCCTTCTCCATTGGAACATTCTCTGGAGGTGGCGGAGGTTTCAGGCCCATGTTTGACTGTTGGACCACTGAGACCACCTCACTGAATATTCTCTGGGGTACTTGATCATCTGGAGTAACCAAAGGCATTTGGAGCATGATTATTGGGGGTACGGTTGATCTCGTAGGTCCAATTTCCCCAGTTGTTAGTTTCTCATTAGTGATTTTTCTCATTGTTGGTTTCTCATTGTTGGCTACTATCTTGTCTAACAGATCAAAATTCTTCCAGTCTAAATAAAAATCTACAAGCCCCAAACTCTTGAGTTCATTTTCTGCTTCCTTTTCCATTGTAAGGATGCAAGAGTAGTTCCCGTAAGCTATTAGGAATAGAATAGAGGTAACCTTCTTCAATGCGATGAAGGTATGCAACTCCAAAATTTGTTTGTAGTATTCCAAAAGAATTATCTTATCCCCATAATGTTTGGGTAATAAGTAGGGTTTCCCAAAGAACCCGATCACCTAAATGTATGTGTGTCACTAAAATTGAATATAATAGTGGCCATAAGTGCTGACCAAGTTCATTGCCTCCTTAGAGAGCTGGTATCCGACATCTCAAGTGGGTGTAAGAATATGGTAGTAAATGAATTCATTGTTTACCCTGCAAAAACTAGGGAAACTGGCTTCCCATGGTAGCTATGGGAAATAATCCCATGGAGCATTCTGGCCCTTGCCAGTCCTGAGCTCACCTACTACAAGTAATCCTTGGGTTATAGGGAATTTCTATGCTAGTGCCCACAACACATAAGAATTCATGTAGAATTTAAAAGATCAGGTGACCCAAGCCAACTGGGCATCCACATGATTGGCGATGATTACTGCCTAGTCGAAAGTTTGCCCACTGGAGGCAATGCCAAAAAAGTAGTAAATCCATGCCAAGAATTCCCAAGCATGGGGCTCTCCAAAGACCTTGCATATTGTGATGATCCCCATTTGTATTCTTTCTTTGAACTCTATCCGGGGGATCTCAAGCTTCATCATTTTATAATATTTTCTTAGGGTCTTGAGCCAATTGGCATTGAGGTATTGCCAAGCCATTCCCGGGAGCTTTTCAATTTCACCTAGGGCCAGGGCCTAGGTGAGGACTATAGCGTTTGCAAATTGGGGGATCCCTAGACCCGAAGATAAGGTTGTGGTATCCAGAGAGACCATGGGCGTTGGGTACTCCAAAGGAATAGGAGAGGAAAGCATGATAGTGTGGACTGCTGGATTGTAGTGCTTCGCCAGTGTGAGGATGAGCTCTGGAGCCTGCACTAAGTAGTGGAAGTAGGAGGCCTTAAGGATCCTAGAGGTGGCCACATTAAGTGCCATCAGATCTCTAGAATTGCATTGTATAAACATCATTTTCACCCAGGCCTACATCTCGGCCCATGCATTGACACTTGTGTCAATGATTAACTATAGCTTGGAATCGACCTTCGATCCCAAAATAACTTCTCCCTTTAGGTATTTCATTGAAAGTGGGAGTTTTTCTAAGGCCTTTTCTGCCTTTGTCCTGGTGACTGCCCTGGTTGAAGTAGTAGTGGGGAGTTCCAGACTCCTTGGTGGAGATGATGCAGATGCCTTAAACATGAATTATGGATGGATTATGGTGGCCTTCAAGACCAAAAAACTGTTAGTATATATATAAAAACACAATAAGATTATGGATTCTGGAGATTTTCACCACCATATCGCATTTGTTCCTGAAAGGATGTTAGTTTAAATCAAACCTTGAAAAAGATATACATAATGAAATGACTTAGGAATTTGATCTATGCCCAGGCTTCTAGGGATTCTGGCTCATGTGATGAGTGAAATGAAGGCCAAAGGGGAACTTGGGGACCCAGAGTCTGGGAAAGATGACCATTATTGACATGACCAGAAATTAGTCATACTAGATTGACATGGGGTGTCACATGGTCATGCAGTAATGGGATTAAATGGCAATAACTATGACAATTGTATGAACACGCAAGAAAATGAATTCCAGATGGGATATTGTTGGAATGCTCACCCATGGGATAATTTAATCCCACCAATAAGATGAAATGATAGTAGGAGAGAGAAAAGTTACCATGGCTTGAACGGGCGAGGTGCCAAGTTTGAACCAGGAAGGTGCCATGAGGGAGAGCTCAACAAATTGGGTTTAAATGTGAAAGGGCACAACAAGATTGCCACAAAATAGGAAGGAGATACATTTATATACATGAAATATATAGAGGGCTGAAGCACCATGAAGGCCAAAGCACAACTAACAGGCTGACCTGGGGACAAGCTATATATAGCTATATACAAAAACCACTAAACTATAAGGTATATACAGGAACCATCAATTTACAACTACAAAGAGGGTGGACAACCCTCTGGCAGAACCATCCCACCAATGGGAGGCGATAGTAGAGAGGAAAAAATAAAATAAAGTGAAAACAAAATGGAACCAAAACAGAAAACCAAGAAATGCACACAAAGAAACAAAGCAAAAGCCAGGAAGAATAAAACCAGAAAGGAGAGCCAAAGAACCTACCTGAAAACATGAATAATGTGAAGGAAAAAGCATGAATGTGCTCTGCAACTAATTCACCTTGAAATGACCATGAACACACCACAAAAAACTACTGTAAATCAACCATTAATCACAGAGAGAAAATTGAACTTAAACGTTGTTGAATCACCTTAATCACCTTTGAATTTCTTTAATCACTCTGAGTATTTTGATCATGGTAAGCATAAAAATGACTGGTAAATCCTATTTATACCCTTACCCTAAAAACATGTCACTTTCCCCCACAAACTCCAAAAAATGTAAAACCTCTAGACTCTGGGCCTTAGGATTCCATGCAAGCATATCCTCTAACAAAAGAGAACATGATGATAGAGAATCCCAGAGTCTGGGATCCGGCTAACTCAAAAGACAAACACACTCTAGGACCAGGTCCTGGAGGGAAGAGAACCGAAAGCAAAAGAAAATGACCCTCACGGAAGCAAAGCCCAGAGGAAACAAGAGAAAAAGAAACAAGGCAAAAATCAAAAGGGGAGGACCCAAAATTTTGCCTACAAAATGTAGGGACGGGTATGCAGGGCATAACACCATCAAGGTTTTTTTTTCCCTTGTTGGATTTTTTTCAAGACATGTGACTTTTATCTTTTGGTTTGAGTGACTGAAATCATTTCTTTCCATCAAACAAACTGACCAAAAATTCAAACTGGAAGTCAAATTGATCAAAATTTTATCATAAACTACTCTAATCACAAACTTTCATCTCTAACCTAGAATTGGCTTCTGCGCCTGAGAATTGGTGTCTATGACCTAGCAATGGCATCTGCGCTTGATAATTGTGATCTCTGACCTAGAATGGTCATCTCCATAGTTTTCTATTTAAGTTTAAGAATGATCATCTTTACCAGAAAATAGTGAGCAGAAACATTCTAAATTTGGTTTTTCAAGAGACCCTAAAATTATTTGACATAAAACATTTATTTGACTAGACAAAATTAATATTTCTCTTCATGGGATATGACCGACTCTAGTAAACACAACAAAGTTAAGATTTTGGTTCCCCATACTCATAGATAGAAGAAAGAAGCTGATAGGAAAGCCAAAGAATATCAACAAATCGATAAATCTATTCAGTAAGAGATCAAAGACTTTGAGAAATTTGACACTATCATCTACAATTGCAAAATTTCCTGAATCATGTCCAAATATCACACAAATCATGCCTTCATCCACTTTGAACAATAAAATTAGATAAACCTCATTTCCAAATCAAGTTATCACTTCTCCTTCATCAAAACATCATCATTTCCTTTATTGGAGAAAAATCAATCAATCTTGGACTTAATCAATCAAATCAAATTAAATCTTTCATTCCTTCATCATCCTTAGGTTGAAAGATCTTAATCAAATGTGTTTTAGACTTTCATCCCTAGTGAACACAATATTTCTTGTATAACATCAATTCATCTTAAGCAATAAAATCCATTGGTATTGTCTTATTTTTCTTGGGATCACAATTCTATCACCAAGTAGGAGAAGGCATTATCTAAAATCAACAGTTTGTGTTGACACCATCACAAGGTCTTGTCTCACCTAGTTTTTCATCCAAAAACCTTTAAATCCAATTCAAAGACAATTCAAATCCAATCCAATCCAATCAAATCAAATTAATTCAAATTACCCAAATCAATCAATCAAATCCAATAAATCAATCCCATCAAATCAAAACCGTTTGCTCCTAAAATCATCAACAATTATAAAATCCATCCTTCATCAATCATCTATCTTTCTTCATCTTTCATCTTATATCTTCCATATTTCCTCCATCTTTTTTAGGTTACCATTGCAAGGAAGTTACTTGATCCCAAGCTAAAAACATGAGGCAAACACATTTGAACACCAATCATGATGATGAGAATCCTTTTTCTCATCACTTCTCCCAAGGAGGAGAAGTACAAGCTTAAGACATAATCAATGCTCCTGAGGAGAATGAATTAGTCAACCAAGATGAAAGATCTACCCAAGTAGAAGATTTCCTCAGTGATCTATATAACCTAGAGATGGTTGAAAAGGCCATTAGTCAAAATGGCAGAGATATTTTCAAATGGGGTCACAGTACCTGTTGATTTTGATGACTCTCTCCTTGTTATCAATGTCATCAAGGCTACAGTCACTGCAAACATGACATCAAAATCAAATGCAACATCATCAAAGGATAAAAGGAAGACCACTTCTACTGGACCCTCTACATCACTCCCCGCATCAAATTCACAACCATCATTTCAATTAACAGGGGAACAAATTCAAAAAATCCTTAGTGTATTTCCCAACAACACTTCACACAATAGCACTCATACCACAGCTAACACTACTACTGATGTGGGTGCTACTATTTTCAACATCATGCACACTTCCATCCCCTTGTCTACACAAGCATTTCTATCATCTCCATTCACATTCCCATCATTTTCTTTGAAGATATCTACTCAACAAGCATCTCGATCTTATCACTATACACCTCCTCCTATGGTTGGCATGTCCTCAATAGGCTTCTCAGCTTCATAACTGGGAGGTGGAAAATATTTTGGGCCCCAATTAATATCTCACAATGCCCCTGATTTGGCCCAAAAATTCAATGAGCTCAAAAATATCATGCAAAACCTACAAAAGAGAGGAAAGAAAGAGTTCTCTTTTAAGACATATGTCCTTACCCATTTGACAAATCAATCACAATGCAAGCATTTCCTCCAAATTTAAAAATCCCAAAGTTTGAGAAATACAAAGGTGAATCATGCCCGCTCTAACATCTTAAATAATTCTACATTGCATGTCAAGAGGCTGCCTACAATGAAAATTACCTAAAGAGACTCTTCACTAGGAGTCTTTGCAGCCCCGCTTTGGAGTGGTTCATGGCACTCCCTCGTGGGTCTATATCAACATTTTTCGATCTCGTAAAAAAATTATTTGGTCAATATTCCTACAACATTGAACATCAAGGATCCTTAAGCGACCTATGTAATACGAAAAAAAGAATGGAGAAACCTTTGCTAGCTTCTTACAATGATGGAGACATATTGCGAATCACATGCCTTGGAAAATACCTAATAATCATTTAATTGATATCTTCACTAGAAATCTGGTATCTTAAATTTCATTCCAAGTAAAGATGGCTTCTCCTGACACTTTCGAAGATCTTGTCAAGAAAGGGAAGAACATTGAAGATGGAATTTTGCAAAAAGGTGCCATTAAACATTATACCCCTTTCGCCAACAATGAGAAACCAAAGTTTTGGACCAAGAACAAAGGAGTTGTGAATGATGGAGTGACATATACTAAACATTTCCATACTGTCCAAGCATCTAATCAAAACAATAAAAAAAATTAGAAAAATCAAAACAATAATCACAATAATAATCAAAACAATAACAATAACAATCAGAACAATTCTTCACAACAACAATTTCAACAACAACCTCGCAATCAATCCTATTTATTTCCCCACAAAAACAACAATGATAACAACAATAATAACAATAACATTAATACCAGACAACGCCAAAAATTCACTTCTCTTGCAGAACCGCTGGATGTGGTCTTTCGATGATTGGTGGATCAAGGTATGATGGTATATCCCAACACTTGGCCATTTGATGAAAATCAACCTAAACTTGCTTGGTACAAAGATAATAAATACTATGATTATCATCACATCAAGGGACATGATACCAAGAAGTGCATGAAATTGAGACATTTTTCTCAAGACCTCATAGATGAAGGAAAAATTAAGGTTGAGGGACATAACCCATCATTATCCAATGCCAAACTAAAAGTATAAAATGAACAATTTCCTAAATATAATCAAAATAATGCACCCAATGTTGTTTCTTATGACTACTTCACAAACACCATCGCAGACGATGATTGAACATGTGGAAGTGTATGATAAAACTATATCTTTGGTTTTGATGCTCTTTTTGTAAGCATTGGAGAATCTGAAAATCATGTGAACACCCTCACGCTTAAAGGTGTCATTTGCAATGCTACTCCCCGAAGACCAAGAGCTATTGTCCATGCTGCCAATAACCCATCAACTTCTGCAAATCCACCGGCTGAACCATCAACAAATACATGACCTTCTTCATGCTATGATTTATTGGCCTAGTTAAGAAAAACACGTGCATAGATATCAATCCTTGAGCTTTTGCGAACATTACCCATTCATAAGGAAGTCCTCAAAAATCCTCTAAATGAATCCCTTGTCCTTGAAAACATCAACGCATCCCAATTACAAGCTAGGATCAGAAATCTAGTAGAACAAGAGCATTTGGTGTTCACTAAAAATGACTTCCAAGGCCCATTCCTCCATCAAAATAAATCCCTTCATATTGAAGCCAAAATCCACTGCACTAAAATCAAACAGGTCCTTTTAGATGGTGGATCTGGCATCAATTTGTGTACATTAAAAATGATCCAAAATATCGTTCTTTCTGAAGACCTCCTTGATGTAAATAAAAGAATCACAATAAAATCCTATAATGATAGAGAAAGGTATAGAAAAGGTTTAATCACACTCCTTTTACAAGTGGGATCAACCTTGATTGAAATAGTTTGCTACGGGGTTGATCTAGATCTGTCGTATAACATCTTGTTGTGATGACTGTGGATACATGATATTAAAGGTGTACCTTCCATATATCATCAATGTTTAAAGCTCCCACATCATGGAAGATAAATCACTATTCCCAAAGATCCTGAGCCCTTTCAATACTGTCCTCTAAATGAATTCTCCCAACCTATAGAAAAGAAGAATCTTATCCCACCAAAGAGTATTGAAGGAACATCTAAAAATTCTCTAGAGCAATCCAAAGGAAAAGAGAAATTTTTTGAAGAAAAGACTCCTAAGACTGAAAAGAAAATAACATTCACAGATCAAGGCCTCAAATAATATAAGATTGAAAGTGCCATGTGCATTGGACAACTCCCTCTATCCCCAAATTCCTATGGAGGCACCATGAAATGCAAAAAGACTACTTTTGAACATTAGGGATCCTTATCTGATGAACATATAGAGTCTAATTTCCTAGATTGGATCTACAAAGAAGAAGAAGAAGAAGAAGAAGAAGAAGAAGAAGAAGAAGAAAAACCAGTGACTTTTCCTAAGGAAAAATATATCAAAGCCACTCCCATTGTTGAAATCATGGGATATCATGGTACTGGCCTTGAAACAAGAGAAATAAGAAGAAGAACACTCATTACAGCTAGTATTTATCTGTGAGGCAAAGGATTGGACTCCTTAAAACAAAAGACAAACTTTTCTAAAGACTATTTTTTAGTTGAAATAGATTCAGATGTTGAAGATGAGTTCTTTGAAGTACCCTTCTAATATATCAAAGATGACAACGATGATGTTGCTCATGTATTTACCATCAATTAAGCTGACCTTTCATCCCCTAGCCTTCCCCTCACAAACCCCAAACTAATTGACTGGGATCAGCAAGACTCACTACCATCTTTACAAATATGTGATTTGGATGAGTCAGTATTATCCCTCTTTGGACTTAAGAATCTCTGAGAGTACGAGCACCAGATCCACTATAATGAACAAGCCTACTTTGGTAGCCAGGTCAATGCTCTTAGTCACAAAACAAAAAATAAAAATAAAAATAAAACATCCCTTGGTGAAAATCTCTCGCAGGCACCTTCAGATGACAAAAAAGAGAAAATAAAGGACGTATCCTCTAGTGAAAACCTTTTTGAGGTGCTAGAGCAAGGAGAAGTTGGCCTACCTTTTATATCCTCATAGTTAGAAAAGTATTCCATTCTGATCAAAGAAACAATAGTAGTCAATCTTGGCACAAAAGAAAATCTAAAGGTTACATATATAGCCACATCTCTCAATGATCAAAAACAAAAATCCATGACTAAATTCCTCAGGAAGCAAAAACTCAACTTTGCCTGGACTTACAAAGAAAGGCATGGGTTAGATACAAATTTAGTAGTCCACAATCTTTCAGTTGATCCTAAGATGAAGCCTGTCAAGAATAAATTATGTAAGATGCATGCACAAGTTACTTTGCAAGTCAAAGATAAGTTATAGAAAATTCTTGATGCTGAAATCATCAGACCAATTGATTATCCTGAGTGGGTCTTTAACAATGTACCAATAGGTAAACCTACTGGGGGAATCTATATCTGTACTAAATTCAGAGACCCAAATTTAGCATGTCCTAAGAATGATTTTCCACTACCAAATATTGACATCATAGTGGATTTGACTACTGGACACGAGATTTTATCCTTCATGGATGGATTTTATGGATATAATCAAATTAGGATTGCACCTGAAGATCAACACAAGAATGCATTCACCACTCCTTGGGGTAAATTTTGCTACCATGTCATGCCCTTTGGTATGAAAAATGTAGGTGCAACATATCAACACATCATGACCATAATCTTTCATGATCTCTTGCATGTATTTATGGAATATTGCATGGATGATCTCCTAGGAAAATCTAAGACATGAGATGCACACATCCCCATTCTCACAACAATCTTTGAATTATTGGAGAAATACAAGCTTCGGCTCAACCCCAAAAAGTGTGTCTTTGGAGTGCAATATGGTAAGTTATTGGGCTACATTGTCTCTCGTCGAGGTATTAAATTGGATCCAAAAAAAGGTAAAAGATATTATAGAGATGCTAGCTCCCAAAACATTGCAACAACTGCAAAGCCTTCAAGGAAAAATTTATCAAATCAGAAGGTTCATGTCACAACTAGCAGATAAAGTGCATCCCTTTTCACATTTCTTACACATGAAAATCAATTTTTCATGGGATTTCCTATGTCAGACAATATTTTATCACCTAGAAGGATATCAAGCTAATCCCCCAGTGGTGGTGTCACCTGTTCTTGGCTGACCTCTCATTTTGTATATATCAGCTACTGAAGTTGCACCGGGAGCTCTTTTAGCACATCTAGACAACAAAAGAAAAGAACAAGTGATCTATTATCTCTACAGAACATTAGTGGGTTACAAACTAAATAAATCACCCATTGATAAAGCCTATCTAGTTGTTTTTTCTATACACAGAAGCTGTGCCACTACATGCTCAAACATAAAATTTAGCTAGTTGCTAAAATTGATCCTCTCAAATATCTATTGTCAAAATCCACTCTCAAAAGGCGCACTGCAAAATGGCTCATGATTCTAAGTGAATTTGACATTTCCTATGTGGAACTTAAATCTATCAAAGGACAAGTAATCATAGATCAGTTTGTTGAGGCACCTGTTCAAGGGGACCATCCAATCATCAAAGATTTTCCAGATGAATCAGTTCTCAATGTCACCCTAACTATCCCATGGAAAATATATTTTGATGGATCTTTTACATAGAAAGGATTGGGGGTAGGAATCTTATTCATCACACCTCAAGGGAATCTAATCCCTAAATCCTACAAACTACACTTTCCATGCAACAATAATATTGCAAAATATGAAGCCTTAGTGATCAGACTTCACCAACCCATCCAATGGAAAATATCTAGCTTACATGTTCTTGGTGGCTCTTAGTTGGTTATGAAGAAAATCTTGGACGAGTATCAAAAAAAGGATGAAAAGATACTTCCCTATCATATCATGGTGGAAGAATTGAAATAACACTTTACAAAATTAAACTGCCATCAAATCCCTCAGACAAACAACAAAGCTTCTAATGCAATGGAAAAAATTGGATCACTCATCTCCATGCCTGAACATAGTTCACGACGCGATTTCCTCATTAAGAATCTTATGGTCCTTGCCCATGACCAGACAAATGCTGAAATGGTATGTGAAATTTTTGATCCTAATTCCCTTTGGTACCAATAAATCTATTCTTACCTAACAAATAAGGTCATTCCAGTTACCCTCACCTTGAATCAACACAAAACCTTTATTCACCGAACCTCATGCCATACAATTCTTGGTGATACCCTGTTTCAAAAACACTTAGATGGAACTCTTCTAAGGTGTTTGAATTCTGATGAAGCACAAAAATCATTAGATGAGGTACATCAAGGGATTTTTGGGGCCCATTCTTGTGGTCTCACCTTGGCCAATAAATTGATATGCACTAGATATTATTGGCCTACTATGGAACAAGATGCCTATCATTATGTTAAGAAGTGTGTTCCTTGTCACCAACATGGTGATCCGATACATGCTCCCTCCCAGTCCCTCCAACATACCATCACACCTTAACCTTTCTCCCATTGGGGACTTGACCTTATTGGCCAGATTTTTCCAAAATTCCTCCAATGGCCACAAATACATCCTTTCTACCACAAAATATTTCACCAAGTGGGTTGAGGCTATCCATCTTACATATACAACTAGAAAATGGATCTCCAAGTTCATTTTGAACTATTTTATCTGTCTTTATAATGTTCCTTAAGAAATTATCATTGATAATAGAACCCCATTAAAAAATAAGGATGTCATAGAACTGTGTAATAAATTTGGTATTACCCATAATTCCTCTTCCAAATTGATGCACTGGATAGGGTGTCGGACTCATTAACAAGGTAAGATGCAAAAATTTGGTTACTAAATTAACTATCCTTCCAAGGCACAATGGCTCCAAAAGACCCAATTCAACCAAGGTTACCCTAGATACAAACCAATGATAGATTTGATGTATTTAGGGTGTGTAAGGACATATCAAATTGGTTTTGTGGTTTCTAGAGTCCTCCCTTACTCATAATGGCAAAATGTCTTCAAACTAGCCTAGAGACCTAATGGACAGTCTTGTAGCCCAACAGTGACCGTTTTGGCCTTCAAACTCTTCACTTTCCCAAAACACTAAAATAAATAGATGCATATTCAAACACCCTTTTGGCCATATGACAACATATCAAAAGATTAGGTAGTAGTACTGTGGACCAAATTGTTGTACCCTGATTGTACACCTGCAAATGCACTAAACAATTTGATGATTTAACAAAGAAACTATATCATAGGAATTCCCCCATGATCGCAACTCTTGGGAAGTGACCTAAAATAACTCAAAACCTCTAAACCTAAGAGGAATCAGACCCAAACCACAAGGAACCCCAAAATCCCCAAATTGGTTACTTCAAACCCTTAAATCTAGGGCTTCACCAATCTCGACCATACACACTCTTCCTAGACCAATTGATGGTTGATTCACCATTCATACCACCCCACAAGACTATTCCAATCATAAAAGGGCTATTCTATTAAGCCTAATCTCCCACTGCTATACCTTAGTCATCAATTTCACTTGAAACCCTCCACAAATCAATCTGTGATCACTTCATTCCTTAAAATATCTACAAGAATAAGTAATAGAACTTATAATACATGATTATTATCCTCCTTACATGGATTATAGGCCTTTGAGTCCATGTAAAGGATCAAGGTTTGCAAACTAACTACAAAATGGATAAAACTTAACAAAATCAGACTTTTAACTCACTGGAAATGATAGTATAGTCATGTGAAATGACTTTCAATGCATTGGACAGAGAGATAAATGGTTTTAGATTTCTTAATATTCCAACATAAACTCAAAAATTAAAGCAAGAAGAGTTTAAACCTTCCAACAATGTATAGAACATCAAAGTTGCTGATTAAACTAGTATTTTATTGATATCCCTGTTACAGTCCGTACACTCCAGCCATCATATCTTAACAATAGAGTCCTGAATACAAATAGGAAACCAAAAATTAACTTCCCCAACCTCTTTCAATCATCTTGAGGGATTAGTTAAGTTTTTAGACAATAGAAATTCCATTTCCCTCCTAAATGGCTACTAGCCATTACTTTTCAAATATTTGAATTTTTAAACTTTAAAAATGCTTTTAAACCTTTGTAATTTGGAAATTAAGAACTCCAAAGGATGTCAAACACCTAGGAGAATTATTTAAAGCCAAAATAAACCCCTAGAATCTCCTAAACACATTGGGACACTAATGGTCCAATTTACATTCATTTAATCCTTTCAAGGATATAACTTATTCTTCATATGCAAATGCCATTTCATGGCATCAAAACATTATAGGAGCCAATACACTATAGTTGACATGATTTGCATATTTTAGGATCCTTTTGGACCTCTGATTTCCATTAGGTTCCTTCCATTCCTTCATATTCTTCATGGTTTGGTTCATGGTCTTTATGTTGAATCTTGGTGCTCCGGCACCATACTCCCCACCACCAATGAATTTCTTGTCCCAAGACTTGTGTGGCTTAAAGGATCTATGCAATATAGGGGTGAATTAATCCCCCAAAGTGATATTCATTATCATATCTCCCCAACCAACATTCACACACAATTTGCTAAGTGAAAAACATGGTTTTGTTGACCGTCCTTGGGAAGGACAGTGAGAGGGTTGGAAGTCCTCCTTTGATCCACTCCATGGATTAGATCCCTGATCTAACATCTCTATCCCCTTGCTTTTCTTTGACTGCATCATAGGACACTTTATGGTCCCAAATTGCACAAAGGCTACATCCCAAATCTCTCCTCCTTTAGTAATGTCATAGTAGCCTTTTAACTGTACTTTCTCATCCCTCTTCCATCCAGTATCATACTAAACCTTCTTTTCTATCTCCTACCCAAAACACATAAGTATTGGTTCTTCTTGGTGCCTTACTAATGGTTGCAACTCATATTTCTTTCCTTCATGGTGAACCAAATAATTATTGTTGAATCCATCATGAATAACCCTCCTTGACCATTTCCAAGACCTGCCTAAAATCAAGTGTTCACAACTCATATCCAAAACATCACACAATACCCTATCTCTGTACTTTCCAACTAAAAATTCAATCATGACTTGAGTACTAACCAAAAAATTCTGATCCAAATTTACCCAAGTAGAATAATATGTCTTAGGATGTAAAAATGTTTTCAAATTTAACTTCCTCACAACCTCATGAGACACAAAATTATGAATTTCTCTTGAGTCTATAACAAGTCTACATACTTTACCTTGAATTAAGTAATTTTATCTAAATATACTCACTTATGGATGTCGTGGTTGTCCTCTTCCCATCAATAAGAATTATCCATCCTCTAGTTGAATTACAATGGGCTCTTGCTTCTCTTCTCTCTTTGTGTCTTCTTCCATCAAGTTCACTCTCATGTCTCTACCCTTGTCCTCATTCCATTTAGGACACCTAAAGGACTGATGACCCACTTCATTGCAAGTAAAGCATCTTCCTGTGAACATCTCATTTCCTCTTCCTCCACTTCTTCCTCCTTTATATCCTCCTCTTGTCTTTGATGTGTATGGCTTGTCTTTTTCATTGTTATTGTGAAAATTAGTGGTACCTCTACCTCCTCTTCCTCTCATAGAAGATCCTCCTCTTGTGATATTCTACTTCTCATGCCTTCTTCTTATCTTCTCTTCAGCCTTCATGGCCAACTAATAACATTCATCAATTGTCCTTGGGGTAGTAAGACTAAGTTCATCTTGAATGTTGAACCTTAGCCCCTCCATGTACCTTGCAATCTTTTCTTCCACTTCTTCTTCATGCCTTGTTCTGATATCCAACTTATGAAACTCCTTAGTGTACCTTTGCACAGCCATATCCTTTTGTCTAAAATCTCTCAACTTCTTGTATAACTGTACTCTGTAATCCTTTGGAAATTTTTTTTACCTTCATCTTGTCCATCATGCTATACCAAGATGTGATATTGGGTTTCCCATTCTTCCATCTCTCTATCTAAACACAATCATGTTATGCCATGCATACTCGTCCCTACATTTTGTAGGCAAAATATTGGGTCCCCCTTTTTTCTTTTGCTCTTTCCTTTGTTTTCTTTTGTTTCCTTTGTTTCTCTCCAGTCTTTGCTCCCACGAGGGTTTTTTTTCTTTTTATTTTGTCTTCTTTGATCTTTGGGACCCAGTTCAGGAGTTTGTTCATTATTTTGAACCATATGGATCCCAGACTCCGGGATTCTCCATCATCATATCTTCTTTTACGAGGTGTGGCTACATGGAATCCCCAGGTCCGGAGTCCAGAGGTTTGCTTGTTCTAGATTTTGAAAAGAGAAAGCAACACATTTTTACCCTAAGGGTATAAATAGAAGTTACCTGTCATTTTCACATTTACCGTGATCAAACACTTAGAGCAATTAGAGCGATTCAAATGCAATTAAGGAAATTTAAGCAATGTTTTGCTCCTTTTTCTTAGTGGCTGATTAAACAGTGATTTGCAGTGCTTGTTTGTGGTCAATTGAAGGATAACTTGTTGCAGAGCACCTCCCATGCTCATATTTCCCACATTCCCCACATTTTTAGGTAAGCCTCCAGCTCTGTTCTCTCTAGTTTTTGTTTTCCTAGTTCTCAGTTGTTTCACTTTTTTGCTTTGTTTTGTTTCATCTTTTCATTTCTGGTTTTGGTCTTGTCTTCACCTCCCATTGGTGGGTTGGCTCTGCCAGAGGGTTGTCCACCCTCTGTGCAGTTGTAGTTTAGTGTATATTTTTGTACATTGTTGTAGAATGCTGAAGTGCTTCTATATATTGTGTATATATTATGGTCTTCATGTACATTTCTATATATACATTTGTTTTTGTGATCAGCCTGCGAGTTGTGCTTCGGCCCTCATAGCGCTTTGAATCCTATGCATTTAGTGTATATTCTATGTATATCCTCCCACCTATGTCAATCTTGTTGCACTCCATCATGTCCAAACCAATTGTCAAGCTCGTTAGAGAGGTATCCACCATGGCTCAAACTCAGTACCTCACTGGTTCAAGCCATGGCAGCTTTCTCTCTCCTTTGTCATATCATATTAATGGAAAGATTAATTTCCCATGAAGGGGAATTCAAATCCCATCCCATCTGGCATTTACTTCCCCTGTGTCAGCCCACTTGTCACCATTAATGCCATTACACCTCCTATCACATGGCCACGTGACAACCCACGTTAGCTAAGTACGGCTCTCCACCAGTCACGTTGACAATGGCTAGTTCTTTTGGACTCTGGGTGTTTAGAAGGCCCCGGGTCTTCATCCCATTATTTTACCTAAACCAATGCCCTGAATCCTTCAGGTGTTTCTCAGAATCTGATCCTTATTAACTTTAAACATTCCAGGATTTTTGATGCATGTTGACATTTTTGAGTAGGTATGAAATGGTGGTGAATTCCTTAGAGTCCTTAAAGTATTAATTTTATCATATCATGTATTGATGGTTCTCCAGTCTTGCAGGTTGTAGATAGATTGATCAAAATGTCTGATGTGATCACTCCTCCTAATAGCCCGGAGCTTCCAACTACCTCCACTCAGGTAGCTACAAAAACTAAGGATAAAAACATGCTAGCCAAACTGCCGCTAACTTCCAAGTACCTGAAGGAGGGTGCTCTCGTAGGGTCCAAGGTGGAATTTGGGCTGAAATGCAGGGCTTGGTCCAAGCCATATACCAATAGAGGACCACCATAGATGATATGGAAAAATACTTGGCCACCTCCAGGATCATCAAAGCTGCAATTTTTCCCTGCTTAGTGCAAGCACCGAAGCTGATACTCCAATTGGTGATGCTATACAACACCTCCACTCAGGTTGTCTTGCTCACCGATCCATGACCATTACACTATCCAACAACTATCATCAATCTGGACACAAAAAAAATTTCTTCACGGTTGGGGATCCCTCAATTCAAGGGATTCATGGTTCTCTCTTGGGCCACATCATTAAAGGAGTTTGAAGGAGCTTCCCTTCTCTCTTGGCAACATCTCAACACCCACTAGCTGAAGTCCCCGAGAAGGGACTATAAAAAGATGAAGTTGAAGATTCCCCGCGAGGATTTTAAAGAACCTATCCAAGAAGGCATTATATTTCTATGTAGGCTCTTTAGAGATCCCCATGCCCGAGATTTCTTGGCATGGATGTATTACTTCCTCTACTACATCACCACTCATAGTCAGACCTTCAATTGGGTGGCCATCATTGCCAACCATGTGGACATGCAGCTGAAGAGCATCCTCTAGACCTCCAATTTCCACATGACATCCTACGTACTATAGGAACTTTCCCAATAGAGACCTACCTTTCTGGATTTGCAGACGATAGGCATTCTTGGGAACGGGCCAGGCCAGTTGACACCATGGGATCATTATCCCTAGGTCCAGTAGGAACTCAGTTTCCCAAATTTTTGCAGAGTAAATGATGCCTTCATTTACCAGAATATTTTGACACTTACTCAGGATTCTAGATACTTGGTGAGCACTTACAAGAATTATTTTATTCAATTCTAGGAGAACACATATATTTGGGTGATCGGCTTCTCTGGGAAACCCTATCTTCTTCCTCGATATTGTGGGGATAGAATTATTCTTTTAGAGTTCTGCAGACAAATTCTCGAGCTGCATGCCCTCTTCACTTTGAAGAAGGTTACCAATGTTCCATTCCCAATATCTTGTGGCAACTATTCTTGTATTCTTTCCACAACAAAGGAGGTAGATATTGAACTGAAGAGTTTGGGACTGGTGGAATTCCACCATACCAGAAACAATTTTGATCCATTGGGTAAGATAGCACAAGCGCTTCCCTGGGTGTCCCCACCACACAAAGAAGATATTGAAGATTTATAGGCAGATTGCCCAGATAGTTTTGATATATGGCACTGCCAGCATTCATGGATGTCTAAAGGCTTGATGAAATCCCTCGACCTTCAGGGTTTCCCAAAGGGTTTTTCAGATAACAGGCCGTTGGAGGACCCATTGTACAAAGAATAGGTGTTAGATAAATTGGATCTCCCTTTGGTGGATTGGGCCACCCCAGAAGATTTAACAATTGAGGGGTATGCCACCTCATTGTAGAAAATATCCACAATTATTTTGCGTGGGTGTGTTCAAACAACACCCGGAAAGGACCAATTGTTAGGAGGTCTACTTCGACTTCCAGAGCCATAGGACGCAACACAAGAAATGGGAAGGAGATAGAAGATACCTCGGCCCAAGTACCTCCCAAGGGTTTTCTCCCTATAATGGTACAAGTAAAAGAGAAAATGGAGGCGTCGAGGCTAACACGCCATAAAATAAGTGCACAACTATCTTGGGGCCTCCTTGCAACTCTGATAGCATCTGCTCACCTGGCGGGATCCCCGTCATTGGCCACACTGATGAGCAAGAAGAATTTTGCTGAGGCAGAGTCTACAAGTATTCTAGATGTCGGGGCCCCACTACAAAGGAAGAAGAAGTAGAAGGTGAACCCCACCCCAAGCATGGATGCAGGCCCCAATATGCCTAACATACACCCAGTAGATGTCAGTTCGGATTCCCCCGAACTTGAGAATATTTTCAGATACCTCTCCCATGCATGAAAACTTTGATGATATCTTTGAGATGGATGAGCTCATGAACCTGCATGGGTATATAGATCACACAGTGGAGGAGATAACCACTCAAGAAAAAGAAGAGATTCCCACTGAGAAGGAAGCCCCAGAGTGAGAAGTTGTCACAGAGCAGGAAGTCCAGGAAGAAATGCAAAAGGAGAAAGATGAGCGGGAGAAAATGCCAGTCCAAGAGACTGAGGATGAACCAAGGCAAACAACATATGAGTAACCAATGACTAGGGAAAATAGACCCATGGGATCAACCGTACCCCCATTCATCATGCTCCAAACGCCTTCGGTTACTCCGGGTGACCAAATACCTCAGAATACATTTGGGGAGGTGATCACAGCAACCCAAACATTGAACCTAGGTTGGACACCTCTACCGCCTCTAGAAGACATTTCAATGGAGGAAGATATCCAGATGAATGATGTCAAGGAAGAACAAAAACAACAGGATGAGGGGAGAACCCCCAAGGATACAAATATTAATTAGCCTGATGCTACAAAGAACAAGGAAATCCCTGAAGATACAGGTGATGTTGACACCGGCAGAGAGGAAACCCTGGACATCACAAAAGAGGACACCAATAGAGCAGAAGATACTGAGGCCTCCGGAGAACGGGAACAGGAGTAGGAACAAGAAAAGGAGAAAGAGCCTAATAACACTGAAGATACTGAGAATGCATCGCTGGACTCTGAAGGGAGTCTTGATACCCAGGTCTTGATAGAAAATTCTCCCCAGCCACCCCAATGGCTGGTGGAATCTAGAAATATAAAGACCCTAGTGGTAGAAACAGGTGCTCCACTCTCCTTGGCTGAGATGATGGCTCGAAATGCAGAGGCCAAGAAGCCTAAGAAGGCTTGGACAGTCCATACCCTCTAGACTGATTCAATAGGAAGTATAGTTGCGATGATTGCAACACCTCCCCCAGATGTAGATGCAATGATGATAAGTCCCAAGGATTATACTATCATAGAGGTAACATTGGTGAGGAGAGATAAGCAGGATGATTTAAACTTGCTAAGAGAGGCCACCAAGGTAGTGGAGGCCCGATATGATAAATAGACCCAGAAGTTGAAAGAGGAAAGAGAAACCAATGCAAATCTCCTCTGACTTCTGATAGAACTCACACAGCCCCTGGCTGAGATCCACCCAGAAGCTTCTACCTCTAGATTACTTCTTTCACAAGGTGATGTGGATACTCTAAGGGCCATGAAGAAGAAGGCCCAGGTTGTGGATGGGTGGATCACCGAGAAAATAGTCATTGTAAGGAAATTTTTAGTGGTGTCTATCCTAGATCTCTATCTGATCAGTAATCTCCATAGTTAGGCAAACATCTCTGCTATCCTATGGGAGAAGGACTTAGAAAATTATGAAAGATGGAAATCCAGTTTGGATGAGGTCTTCAACGTTAGTGAAGAAGTTGTCATAGAGGAAATAATTTTGGGGGAAGAATCATATGACTCCCTTTGGGCCCAATACTCCAGACTTGGCCTCAAGATTGAGGTATGCAAGCAACTAGTTAAGGTCCTAAGAGAGAAAGTAACTACGACCTAGTATCCTTTGGGCCTATTCAAGGTATTTGTGGTAAGGGTGTCACAAGTCAACCCCTTCACCACCAAAACATGCGCCCTAGAGGACTATGTCCTCAGTAAGTATGATGAGTTCATGGAATCCCTATATCAGTCTTCCGGGGACTTTGATGGAGGAAGGTTATCAATATTATCTAAGATTATTCTCTGGGGACATGATTTCATGAAGATAGTAGATGAATTCTGGTAGACGGCTGGAGAAGTTGAAGAGAAGCTTGAGGCTATTCATGGCCATTGGGACGACATTAAGGATATAGATGAGGATGGCATAAGCCAAGTTTTGGAAGCTTTTAAAAATAGTAAAGGGAAATAAGGTTCTCTGGATCCTAGAGATTTTCACTAGTAGGATGCATTTTGAACACTCTTTATTCTTTGAGCGCAAGCTCCCAGATCCCAGAGTCCTGAATCCAACAATTTTTGTATTCTTTTGATGACCTGTGTCCAGGCTCCCCAAAGCTGAATGGTCATTATCAGGTAGTTAATAAGAGTGTCAGAAAAGTAGGTGACCCCAGCAAGGCACGTCAACTTGAGGGATGGTTCTGATAGGTGGTCTTCCCAAGGCACCTCTCTAGCATAACACCTGGCACATCAGATATAATGAGCCACTTTTACATTGATGAGGCATGTAGCCTCGATCCCTGGGGATCAGATTTATTCTATTCTCCCTCTGACTCTCTTCTCAAGGCCGATTCTTCCATACCTCTTTTCTTGTCTTCTTATGTTGATCTATCAAACCTCTTCTCTTCTCAAGGTTGTTGTAACGTGGTGCAAGTAGTACTAACCACCAAAAAATATATTTTATTGATTGAGTGTGAAGTTAAGTTAGGTTAACTTTAGGGAAAACATGTATATAAATAATAAGTCTGACCTCATTCCAAGGGTTATCAGAATTGATGATTTTGTAGTCCATAGCTATAGCACTTTAGCATTCCATTTCTTGTAGTTGCAGAGCTCAATGCTCCTTAGTTCTTATAAGCTCTTAGTAAATAGATGCTCCCTTGGAGCCATTATTGCATGCACCAGTGCTATTGGAAAAACCATTAATGAAGGAAGGATTCTCGCAATGTTGTTGTTGGTCTTTTGATCTCTGAGTTGATACTCTATTGTGATGTATGTTTCTAATGTCCCTTTCTCTAATGTTTTAAGTAGATTAACGACCTTCTTTTCTCCTTGCTATTGAATATGTATGAACTGATGGTTTTGTATGCATTTAGTATTTAGTGTAGCATGTTAGAGCATGGTTGATGTTTTAAATGTATTTGCATAACTATAGGTAGAATGGAATACTTCTAACCTTGGCATATCTTTTGAAGTTTCTTTGATAATCCAAATTCTTGTAGGAAACCCCGACCTAACAAAATCCCCAGAGAAGATGAGCCAAGAAAACCAGCTATCCCCCTGAACAAAATAGTCACACTCCCAACTTATCTCCCACAACCTTTATAGGTGAAGTTTGCCGGTACCCCAGTATCCGGTGACAACTTACACTCTGTTGGCAGACCAGCCACAAAGGCCCGTCAACAAATCCCACCACAATAATGCATGTCCCTTCATCCTGGACTTTGCAATCTTCACTTTGTCTTTCTCCTCTATTCCTTAACACTCAAAGAAATTCTCAATTGCACTAAACCAATCTATTAGTTATTCATCATCCATCTTCCCTCCATACATTGGTAAGTCTGTCCTTACCCTTGAATATCCATTCTTTATGGCTTTCACCAACTTAGCGATCCTCTCATCCTCAAGATCTAACTGCTCTTCCTCTTGGAGTACTTCTCCTCCTCCTCCTTCTACTTCCTCATCCAGTCTAATGCTCTTGTCTCTCTTCTCTAGCACTGAGATCCTCTCCATCATGGTCTTCATCATTCTATCCTTCTCATGGTTCTCTATCTCACTTTGTTCCAATGTTTCTTTCAACTTCCTAGTGTCTGCTAACTGCTCCTTGACTATCCTGGTCAACTCTGTGTTTGTCATCCTTGTAGGAAACTCCTCCTCTCCTTTAGACATCCTCCCTTATCTACTTGTGGCTTTGATACCACTTGATGCACTGGATAAGGTGTTGGACTAATTAACAAGGTAAGATGCACAAATTTGGTTACTAAATGGACTATCCTTCCAAGGCACAATGGCTCCAAAAGACCCAATTCAACCAAGGTTACCCTAGATAAAAACCAATGATAGATTTGATGTATTTGGGGTTTGTAAGGACATATCAAAGTATTTTTGTAGTTTCTAGAGTCCTCCCTTACTCACAATGGAAAAATGTCTTCAAACTAGCCTAAAGACCTAATTGACAGTCTTGTAGCCCAGCAGTGACCTTTTTGGCCTTCAAACTCTTCACTTTCCCAAAACACTAAAATAAATAGATGCATATTCAGACACCCTTTTGGCCATATGAAAAAATATCAAAAGATTAGGTACTGGTACTGTGGACCAAATTGTAGTACCCTAACTGTACCCCTGCAAATGCACTAAAAAAATTTATGATTTAACAAAGAAACTATATCATAGGCATGCCCCCATGATCTCAACTCTTGGGAAGTGACTAAAATGACTCAAAACCTCTAAACCTAAGAGGAATTAGACAAAAACCACAAGGAACCCCAAAAGCCCCAAATTGGTTACTTCAAACCCTTAGATCTAGGGCTTCACCAATCTCAACCATCCACACTCTTCCTAGACCAATTGATGGTTGATTCACCATTCATACCACCCCATAAGACTATTCCAATCATAAAAATGCTATGTTATTAATCCTGATCTCCCACTACTATACCTTAGCCATCAATTTCACTTGAAACCTTCCACAAACCAATATGTGATCACTTCATTCCTTAAAATCTCTGCAAGAATAAGTATAAGAACTTATAATACATGGTTATTATCCTCCTTCCATGAATTCTATGCCTTTGAGTCCATGGAAAGGATCAAGGTTTGCAGACTAACTACAAAATGGATAAAACTTAACAAAATTAGACTTTTAACTCGCTGGAAAAGACAGTACAGTCATGTGAAATGAATTTCAATGCATTGGATAGAGAGATAAATTATTTTAGATTTCTTAATATTCCAACATAAACTCAAAAATTAAATAAAGAAGTGTTTAAACCTTCCAACAATGCATATAACATCAAAGTTGTAGATTAAACTTGTATTTAATTGATATCCCTGTTACAGTCCGTACACTCCGGCCATTATATCTGAACAATAGAGTCCTGATTACAGATAGGAAACCAAAAATTAACTTCCCCAACCTCTTTCAATTGGTTTTATGGATTATTCAAGTTTTTATACAATATGAATTTCATTTCCCTCCTAAATTGCTACTAGCCATTACTTTTCAAATATTTGAATTTTTAAACTTTAAAAATGCTTTTAAACCTTTGTAATTTGGAAATTAAGAACTCCAAAGGATGTCAAATGCCTAGGATACTTATTTAAAGCCAAAATAAACCCCTAGAATCTCCTAAACACATTAGGACACTAATGGTCCAAGTTACATTCATTTAATCCTTTCAAGGATATAACTTATTCTTCATATGCAAATGCCATTTCATGGCATCAAAACATTATAGGAGCCAAAACACTATAGTTGATATGATTTGCATCTTTTAGGATCCTTTTGGACCTCTTATTTCCATTAGGTGCCTTCCATTCCTTCATAGTCTTCATGGTTTGGTTCATGGTCTTTAGGTTGAACCTTGGTGCTCCTGCACCACAAATACTTCCCACAAGGTAACGGTCAAGTAGAGGCTACCAACAAAACCATTTTGAGAATCCTTAAAAAGATAGTCGATGAAGCTGGTTGTGATTGGCACCTATGCCTAAATCCTTCCCTTTGTGCTTATTGTACTTCCATCTATGCCTATAGCAAATCCACTCCATTCTCTCTTATCTATAGTACTGAGGCTATTCTTTCCATCAAAATTAAGCTCCCTTCTCACATAATCTCCATGAAGAATCTGATGTCTGAAGAAGAATCCCAAGTTTCTCACTTGCAAGAGCTTGAACTCCTTGATGAAAGATGCCTTAATGCACTCAACCACTTTCATCTGTATCAGAATCGCCTCCGCTTACAGTTCAATAAGAAGATCAAACCTCGTCAGTTTCAGGTTGGTAATCTTTTCCTACAATGCAATATGAAGAATCTCTAGAACCATGAAAATAAAAGCAAGTTCAAGCCTAAATGGTTGGGGCCCTTTGTGGTTACAAGTAAATTTGGCTCTAGAGCTTATCAGATTGCAACACCAGAGGGAGTTCATGTCCCTAGTCCTGTGAATATTGTACATCTTAAATGATTCTATGCATAGTTTGTTCATAATCCTTTGTACAATAGAAAATCAGTGCAAAATCCAAAAAAAATCATAAAATCAATGCAAAATCCAAAAAAAGAAGAAAGCAAAAAAGAAAAAAAGAGAAAGAGAAATAAAATCATCCATATGTGAAAATCACTTCGATGATGGAATGGATAAGTACCATGGTGAAAAAATATTTTAGGCACCGTGCATAGCCAGATCTACCATCTATTTGTACCATCCTTTACACGCCATCCAACTCCTTGTCCTAATAAATCTATTACACTACCCATATCTGTGTAGAGAGTTTCATTCCATCTCTGCATCCATAATAAAACTTTATTCCTGCACAACTGAGCTTACCCCACAATGCTGATTTTTTTTACCAGACACAGTGATCACAAGCATTCTCACAAATCAACCGACAGATTGAATTTCAAAGCTATTATTTCACTCACAAGAAATTTCCAGTGAATGCCCATTTCGACAATCAATCAATATTTTCCTGTCAGGATGCATCCTTCTGGCGTCGGCTTATCAATCCTTCACCACATAATCATGTTCATGACAAGAAATTTTGGACTGAATGACTGCTTGGTCATGATGCCTTTCTGTTGATTTTATTTTTTGTATTCTAATGTATCCTTCTCATGATTGCCTTGATCCTTAATATATTGGTTCATCATGAATGGTGTCTATTAGAATGCATGTCTTTGTTGTGTGATCTGTTTGTCATAGTTGTCCAATTACACTTTTTTTTGGTCTACAGTCATGGCTATGTATGCCTCACTAGGGGAAAAATTTATACACATACCACCAAATCCTTATAAATATTTGGGTGTATTAAATCCTCCCATGAGTGACATTTCATTGGTACCATCATGGCTCAAAATATTGCATTTGTGTTCTTAACAAACTATTTTTTCTGAGAGTCTCGTCCACACAAAGGAACAATGTCACTTGTGTTTTCTAACACATAGTGCATAACTCCTTTTGCAAAATCAAACTAGGGTGTTCTCTCCAACTTTAACACAATGTGATCCCATGAAAATTATGTAGTTAGGTTGCATATTAGATTAGGTCATGTTGCATTTTTTTTTTACTCTTGGAAAGATTCATGTTTATTCCCTCTAAAGCTAGCTATGTGGTTCTCTCAGTTCTCATTGGTATATGTAGACACCTAAAATTGGTGAGGTGTTCTCTAATCAACTTAAATATGCTTTTTTCATCAAATTTGCATCAAATCTCATCAAATTTCTCTAAATCAAATCAAATGGACTAAATCAATTCAAATGGACATTTATTAAATCAAATTGGGACAAATCAAATTTAATCAAAGGATCAATTAACAATTACATTAATTAATTAAATATAATACTAAAGGGATTAATCAAACTATATAAATGATTTTAATCAATTAATTTTATAGTTTAAATCAAAAATTAAATCCAACCTATTCGCCTACATGGCTAATTTAATTAATTGATTGAATTAATTAAATCCTATTATCTTTCAACAAGAATTTGAGAACCAATGAGAATTGAGAAGGCAAAGCACATGGATCACTCCAAATTTACAATCTCAACCACTCATTTAATCTTTTCAATTTCCTCCACACATCTTGTCCCAACGTTTGAGACAATCATTTAAATTTTCCCCTCATTTAAAACCATTTGAAAGCTTATCACTCAACCAAGGTTAAACATAGAGCATTTTTCAAGCATAAGAATATCCTAAACATTTGAATGCAAAGAATATACATTATAGTCATTTTTAGAGAGATCAAAGCAATTTGAGCAATATCAAAGCATTTTTTGAGAGCATTTGAGCATATGAGTGAATCATTTTTTATGATTTGAGAGAATTATGAACTAGATAGGCATATCATTATCAATTTTTTCATTCTAGGACTATCACTAGTAGAGATTTAAGCTGATATCTCTCTATTAGCATGCTTAGTTACAGATCCATGGGATGCTTAATGATTTCCTTTAAATTATTAGCTTAATTGTTGATATTTTTCCATCCATATTAGGTCCCTATATTCCTCCATCAATCATTCCTACAATCCCTAGCTCTCCATTCACTTACCCTACCATGTATCAAGATCAGAAGGCACACATACTTGAAGAATCTCCAAACACCAATCCATATGAACCCTCCATATTCTTCCTATTCACCTACAATTCCTAAGTCTTTTGCAAGAAATTTGGATGTGCAACATACAAATCAGAAATCCAATAATCCACATGTGTATAAAAATCACCATGTCCCATCTAATCGACATGTAAATGAAAAGAAAAAAGAAAAATCCAAAAGGCCGCCAAGGTCCACCAAGAAAATGTGGGTTCCTAAATACCTCATTGAAGAAAAATCAAAGAAAATGTGGGTTCCTAAATCCATCATTGAAGAAAATCATTCTAAAGCATCACAAAAGAAACAAAAATTAATAGTTTTGTGGATTCCCAAGTCACTTTTGTGGATTCCCAAGTCACTTTTGAAAATTTTCCCAGACTTCGCGATTACTTCTTGTCGCATTGTCGCCAAATCAAGCCAAAGCTGACAGTTAAGTTTTCCTTCATTCACGTGGTCTCGGAATAGAATGGCGGTTAAGATATTGCAGCTCAGACTATGCGACTAACCGTCTAAGGTTTGTAGTATTGCTTAGTCGGGATGTCGCCAGGACAAGATGATGCTTCAGTTCTCTAGTATGCAGCAAGAGGACCAATGATTGAGTGACATGTGTCACTACATTTAAGGGTATGTATAAACATTGAGCGATTGAGCGACTGTCGTCAGATGAAAGAATCAGAAGATCCAACAGTTGTCACGATGTTTGAGAAGAAAAGTGCCCCAAGGGAAAAGACCTCCTGACTTAGCGATTAGGGTATGTCGCGAAGTCGGCAAAAGTAAAAAGGGGGCGCTTGTAATGTATTAAGGTAAAGTTGAATATATCTCCTGACTGGGCGACTAAAGGTTGTCACCTAGTCTTCAAACAGAATAAAATCATCTAGTGACAGGGAGACAACCGTAAAGGTTAATGATAACGACTAGTCGCGAAGTCTCAGAAAGAATGGTGAGTTGCTGTTAACTGTGCGCGACTATGATTTTAGTTATGTCATGTGATCGCTATATGATCACTTGGGTCAGCCAAGGTTAAGAAAGCACATTGTCGCCAAGTCTCAAGATGGAACCATGGTTAGTGACAAAGGCCCGCGACAAAGAGACTTAATGCAGTCGCGCAGTCCCTTGATTACAAGATCTAAAAAATGGCGGCAGTTTTCTGATGTGACAATGTAAATCTCTCGGCAACCAATCACAGGCGCATATTTTGATTAATAAGAAAAAAAAAGTAGCGCGAGTGTGCGACTAGACAAAGTATGCAGTAAGGAAATGAATGTCGCTCACTCGCTCAAAATCCAAAAGTCAGATTAAACAGCCAGCGAGTGTGCGACGATGGAAAAGTTGAAAGGTGAGACGCATAGGCGCTCAGTCACCGAGACTCAGGTGATATGAAATATGAACTCGCGAGTGTGCAACGAGTTAAAGAAAGGAAACATCGCTCACTCGTAGAGGTTCAAAAGTAGAGTGAGGTTGGATGGCGAGTATGCGACCAGTTGAATAGCAGGGGTGTGTCGCTCACTCGCAAGGATCTTCCCAGAAGTAAAAAATGTAGCAGCAGTGTAGACAGAGCACATGAATTGTTAGAGAAGAATTTATTAAAGGAGGGTGCATTAAAATGTTTGCTAAAAAATTGCGAATACATTGTAAAGCTTGCACAGGCATGAGAAAGGGTTTTCTGTTGTTTTGTTTTGAAAATCTTGCAGAGATGTAGCTGCCAGCACAGAACAGAGAGAGGGTTTTTGAAAAGCTTTCAAGTTAAAATCTGTAGTGGTGAATCCATACAAAGGGGCACCTTGGCTTGTAAGACAAATCTCATGGTTTTAATTTTCATGGATATTATGTTATTGATGAGCATTTTTGATGGAAAAATCTAGGAAAATGAGTAAACCCAGTCGCGCATTCGCACAAGGCAATTTTGGAGCCAGTCATGGATGCAGATAGGGATTTAATGTTTGCCAGTTAGAAGTGTCAAGATAAGTTTGCAAAGGCATTTATGTTGCAAAGAAATCAGATTTTGTTCTAGATGCATGAGTTGAGTTTCATTTGTGAATCAGATGGGGAATAAGATTGGATTTCCTTCCAGATGCATGATAATATTGACTAAAGGAACAAGCAATGTCTGCTGACATTAAAAAACATTGATGACAATTTAATGGAAAGATCAGATATTT
>MU227926.1:740473-780747 GCA_018584345.1 Thuja plicata
AGTGGCAGTTTGTAATCTTTCCAACTGCTAAAATGTCATATTCTTGTGATTGGAGGGGTAATAGTTTGTTTGGGGCAATTAGTTTTGTGGGTATTCATGGATACCCGAATCATATACCATCAAAGGTAAGGGAGTGTTTGCCAAAGTTTGCTAGTTTTGGTGAATAGTCAGCTAAGAAACATTTAGAAAAATTTTCTGATTGGTAGATAGTCATAACATGTCACATGAGGATGTATTGATGAAGCTTTTTGTAATGTCCTTAGTTGATATTGCAAGAGACTGGTTTAAAGACCTACCTCATGGCTCAATAGAATCCATGGAAGCATTAGAGGCTTCTTTTACTAAAAGATTTAGTGATTTCGAGCAGCTTAGTGATGTAGAGCAGTATGAGGATAAAGAGCACAACGATGAACAAGACATATCTAAATCAAATGATCCTATATAAGAAGTTGATCTCATCAAAGTAGAGACAGATATGTTGAGGGAAAGTCTTCAAGAAAGTGTGGTGTCACTTTTGCAGGAACACATGAATAGAGAAGAAGGTGAATCACCAAATGATTTTTTCACAAGATTCACTAATAATTTACAAGGTTATGGTATCATTTTTTGTCCTCAGGAGTATGTATTGGTTGATTTATTTGTTCAAATTTTTTTCCCTCATACATGCAATTTATCAATTGCTCAGAGGGCAGATTTCTTTCAGCAAGTTATAGAATGGATAAAGGGTTTAGAGGATGTTTCTTCTAAAGACATATATGATGTTGAAAGCAATGATAATGAATCTGATTTTGAGTCTGAGATTTTTGAAGATGTTGATGCTAAATCTGACAGTGAATCTGAATTTAATGATATTCAAAGTGATGAAGATGAGTATATACTTAGTGATGATGAAGAATCTACTGCTGGTGAAGATACTGATGATATTGATATTATGAATAATCTTTATGAACAGCAAGAAGATAAAAAGGATATATGCAACCAGTAAGATGACAGTTATGATGCAGACATAAGCGTTTGTAGTGAAGTCATTACACAAGAAGATATGATTTCAGAGGTTTCACTACAAGACTCCAACAAAGAAGAAATTTGCAGCATCATGCAAGAAGACAGTAAGAAGATAAATGAAGAAGATGACTATTGTTCCCTTCACAGTGAACAAATTGCAGAAGTTTTATCTTTTGAGTATCTCAGATATTCAGGAAATAAAAGCTTTGAGGTTTCTTGTCTAGCACATATTGATTTTGATAGAGAAAATGAATCTCAACATTCTGATTTTGACATATGTGATATTGTTTCTTCTTGCACTTCTTCTTCATTCAGCTATAATAAAATTCAGTTTGATTTATCAGATGATGATGTTTTCAGTGAGGTTTCAGATCTAGTAGATGTGGAAAATCCAAGTATGGAGTTGAGTACTGATTTAGAGAATAGTGTGGATTTTGAATCTTGTTTTGATTCTAAGTCTGCCTTTGAACTATTTGATAGTGGTCAATCAGTGGCTCAAGTTTCAAAAGAAGAAATTAAATGTACTGGTATTTTCCCTCCCACCCACCACTTTTTTTTAAGCTTGTTTAATGATGAAATGCAAGATCCTCCTATTTTTGATACTGAGATTGTTGCTCCATATCTTACGATGATTTATCATGTTATATCTGATGAATCTCCTAAGTTTGATAATCATTTTCCTAATGATGAGGCCTCTCATATTTTACATGGAGATCAAGGTATGTTTTCTATTGAGATGCAAATGATGGATGTGAAGGAAGTTAATGATGCTTGCCCAAGCAGTATGATAGAGATTGAGTATCCCCCTTTTCAGTTGAATGGTGATTTTTTAAGTTGTGGATTACAAATCAAAGGTGAGAATAGTCACAGATATCTAAATATGTTTTTATCTAACGACTGTGACACATATATGCCGCAAATTTTTCATGATGACAATTTGCCTAATGTTTGTGGAGGCTCATGTGAAGAATATGTAGATTTGATATCATGTGATGAGCTAATACAGGGTGGTATTATTATTGATCAGGCACATGACAGAAAGAGTTTCAATTTACCTCTGATATATGGAGATGAAAATCAGATGTATGACAGAGGTAAGAGTTGATTTCAGTTGTGGGGTTTTGGGAATCTTGTAGATAATATACATATTGTACAGTTGCTTTCCCTTTCAGTTGTGTGTTTGCTTTCAGTTAGTGGTTTCCCTATTTTTGAGAAGAGGAGAAAGAAAAAGGATAATTCTGATTTTGAAGTTTTGGGGTGGTCTGCTACTCCAGAGATCTGTGGTTCTTGGTATAAACTTGCATTTAACCATCCTCAGTCAGAGCCACGGTTGGTTGTATTTCCTATTTTTGCTCATTTTCCTGGTTCCTAGTCCTGCTCTCTCTGTTCTGATGTGCTCAATTCAGCTATCTCTCTTTCATTCTTCCCTTACCTCTGTCAAGTTTCAAGTTTTCAAGTCTAAACTTTGCTCATTATGCAAAAACCCTGAAAAACCCTAGGCTATCCAAGTATTAAACGATGAATTTCAAACCCTAAGTCATGCCTTATGTTTCAGCGTTACTTTTTCATTCACTAAAGGCATGTGTTTTAATCCAAGTCGCCTCATTTCGTTACCTTAGCTGAATATTCCATTTGTCTTCTTGACTTTGCTTTTTCCTTGTGTCACGTAGTCTCGATTAAAATCAGAATATTCCTTTAGCATTCTGAGACTTAGTGATTTCTTTCAGTCAGGTAGTCGCAAGATCTTCATGTTATAAGACTTTATAAAGATGGGACCCATAGTTAGTCGGGTGATCTTGGGAGAAATTAAACAGTTATAAAAATAGACTTCACGATTACTTCTTGTCACGTTGTCGCCAAATCAAGCCAAAGTTGACAGTTAAGTTTTCCTTCAGTCGTGTGGTCTCAGAATAGAATGGCGGTTAAGAGATTGCAGCTCAGACTACATGACTAACTGTTTGAGGTTTGCAGTATTGCTTAGTCAGGATGTCACCAAGACAAGATGATGCTTCAGTTCTCCAGTATGCAGCAAGAGGACCAATGATTGAGTGAAATGTGTCACAAGGTGGGTGGCTGTTGAGAGAAGGTTTTCGCATGGTCGCCAGAAAGGAGAAGTGGATTCAGCGACTTTGAGACTTAGGTACTTTCCCTTCACTCGCGGTGTCTGGGAAACATTTAAGGGTATGTATAAACATTGAGCGATTGAGTGACTGTCATCAGATGAAAGAATCAGAAGAGCCAACGGTTGTCACGATATCTAAGAAGAAAAGTGCCCCAAGGGAAAAGACCTCCCGACTTAGCGATTAGGATATGTCGCGAAGTCATCAGAAGTAAAAAGGGGGTGCTTGTAATGTGTTAAGGTAAAGTTGAATATATCTCCTGACTGGGCGACTAAAGGTTGTCGCCTAGTCTTCAAATAGAATAAAAGCATCTAGCGACAGGGAGACAACTGTAAAGGTTAATGATAACGGCTAGTCGCGAAGTCTCAGAAAGAATGGTGAGTTGCTGTTAACTGTGTGCGACTATGATTTTAGTTATGTCGCGTGATCACCAGATGATCACTTGGGTCAGCCAAGGTTAAGAAAGCACATTGTTTCCAAGTCTCAAGATGGAACCATGGTTAGTGACAAAGGCCCGCGACAAAGAGACTTAATGCAGTCGCGCAGTCGCCTGATTACAAGATCTAAAAAATGGCGATAGTTTTCTGATGTGACAATGTAAATCTCTCGGCAACCAATCATAGGTGCGTATTTTGATTACTAAGCAAAAAAAAGTAGCGCGAGTGTGCGACTAGAAAAAGTATGCAGTAAGGAAATGAATGTCGCTCACCTGCTCAAAATCCAAAAGTCAGATTAAATAGCCAGCGAGTGTGCGACGATGGAAAAGCTGAAAGGTACGACACATAGGTGCTCAGTCACCGAGACTCAGGTGATATGAAATATGAACTCCCAAGTGTGCGACGAGTTAAAGAAAGGAAACATCGCTCACTCGTAGAGGGTCAAAAGTAGAGTGAGGTTGGATGGCGAGTATGCGACCAGTTGAATAGCATGGGGTGTGTCGCTCACTCGCAAGGATCTTCCCAGAAGTAACAAATGTAGCAGTAGTGTAGACAGAGCACATGAATTGTTAGAGCAAAATTTATTAAAGGAGGGTGCATTAAAATGTTTGCTGAAAACTTGCGAATACATTGTAAAGCTTGCACAGGCATGACAAAGGGTTTTCTGTTGTTTTGTTTTGAAAATCTTACAGAGATGTAGCTGCCAGCATAGAACAGAGAGAGGGTTTTTGAAAAGATTTCAAGTTAAAATCTGCATTGGTGAATCCATACAAAGGGGCGCCTTGGCTTGTAAGAAAAATCTCATGGTTTTCATTTTCATGGATATTATGTTATTGATGAGCAGTTTTGATGGAAAAATCCAGGAAAATGAGTAAACCCAGTCGCGCATTTGCACAAGGCAATTTTGGAGCCAGTCATGGATGCAGATAGGGATTTAATGTTTGCCAGTTAGAAGTGTCAGGATAAGTTTGCAAAGGCATTTATGTTGCAAAGAAATCAGATTTTGTTCTAGATGCATGAGTTGAGTTTCATCTGTGAATCAGATGGGGAATAAGATTGGATTTCCTTCCAGATGCATGATAATATTGACTAAAGGAACAAGCAATGTCTGCTGACATTAAAAAACATTGATGACAAATTAATGGAAAGATCAGATATTTTCAAAGGGAAATGTGACATATTTTCAAGGATATTTTGCAGATGGAATCAGATTGGATGGACTTTTCAGTGGGAAAAGGAAAGAGATATTTTAGAGATATATCAGATGTTTTCTCAGGCAGGTGGAATTGAAAATTGATTAATTCAAATTATATATTTTTGAAAAGAAGGAATGAATGCAAATCAGATTTGAGGGGAGACATGTGTCAATTGCTTAGAAGATTAGGGTTTCTCCTTCTTCTATATCTTTATTTTTGTTCTTAGTTGTAATCGTTCCTTTCCTCTACTCTGTTCTGGTTTTTTCCTACAGATGCCCAGAGCAGGTCCCTATTGGTCTTGTGGAAATTTTACTATAAGTTATACTTTTGTGTCTTTGTATATTCATCAAAGCTTATTGTTTGGATGTGTTGAAGCAGAATATAGTGTGGTTTTCCCTCTTTCATATTATCTTGTATCTTTGCATTATGTTTGTGCTCTAGTGTGTTTCACCTGTAAGGCATTTGAAATACACCAGCTACAAGGTAGTTTGTCTAATTATTTATGAGTTCCTTTCAAGGAGAGGACTAAGTTTCATAGATTATTTCAGAGAGAAAAGCATTGTGATAAGGATTTTATGCAGATGTATGTATAAGAGAGGATAGTTTGTAAGGCACTCTATCTCAGCCGCATGTAGTTTGTAAGGCACTCTACAGTATCTCTGTTATTTTATCTCTATTGATTCATGTTTTCATTGACTCTTTGCCCAAGGGATAGGCACTGGTCTAGAATTATAGTTTGCAGTCTGTTCCCCATCCAATATCAAAACCAAATTAATCAAAATACTCTTGTTACTAAGAACAAACAAACTGAACTCAGTAAAGACTCTTGTCAGCAGGACAGTGTCCACTTTAGTGATTCCTTGGAGAGTGAATCATTAGGTTATCCCTCCTACATCAAAAGGAAGAAGGATGAAAATCCTTATATCACTGGTTTTGGCTATATTTACAACCATGGTTTGTATGGTTAAATCTTACATTTGATTATGCTTGATCATTTTTAATATGATTTATAAGTTGGTTTAACAAAGATACATAGAAAATTAGTGTCCACATCAACAAATACTATGTAAACAACAATCTTAAGAGGTAAAACCTGCCTGAGTATATGTGGAGCTCAAAAATGAAGAAGGACCTTATCCAGTCCTTAGAAATTAGGCTTTTCTTGTTTCTAAATCAGTATTAGAAGGCATGGTGTTCAACTAGTTATTTCAAGCACTGTGATTCATACAAGAAAAATCCCTAACACATTCAAGCCTCCAAAGGCTTCCATTCCGTCTCCTTCTAAATATTTTCCACTTTCCAAGTCTACTTTGGGTTCCTATATCCCAAAATCCACTATCTTAGCTACATCCTCACCTCCTTCATCCATTGTTCCTCCATCATTCCACCACTCTTAAAAGTATGTGTCAAAGTTTATATTGCCAACTTTTCCATCCATAACATACCTTCCTCTTATCCTCACATTTATTATCCAACACATACTTTCCATCCTTCCTTCCCTCTTATCCAATCTATGGCATAAAACCTTTACCACCATCTACCCTTATCCTCCATATGTGTCCTTTATCACCACCTTATCAATATCTTTGAGCATCCTAGCCATATTCATGTTTATTATAGCATATCTTTTAAAAGAGCATTGTCCAAAGATCCAAATGTTGGGGAAATTTTGAAAAATACAAAAATGAAAAAAAAATTGAAAAAAGAGAAAAGTGCCTTGGTGAAAACCTGGTAAATGGACACCTTGGTAGCAAAATTAAAGAGAAATAAATTTTTCATATAGTGTAAACCACTTTTTATGATGCCTTGGACAAGTACCATGATGAAAATCTGACAAACAGGTGTCATGCGTAATTCCTCCTCTTGCATTCTACACTTGGGGGCAAGTTTCATCCATGATATCCTCTATCTTCCCTATCCAACCATTTATCTCATTCACATCCATATTCATTCTTTCACCTTTGATCTTGACAAGGTTGAACATATCCATGAGAATCAGGGTTCTGGACATCTATTATCTTTCCTATCATGATCTTTCTTATCCCAAATATACCTTCATTATTCCTCGATTGACTTTCCATAATCCCAAATCATCCCCTCATAGCCTCCATCACCCCTTTATCTTGATTGTGCTATCCTATCCATATCTTATCCAAATTGCACCTTTGTCTTGATCAAAATGAAGAACATAAAATGCAAAAAATTGTTTTCAAAAACTTCTTGACATGTCCACTCTTTTGGACTACCCACTTTCAGGACATTAGTTCATTATCCTATATACTATCTAACATTACATCAGTGGCTTTCATTTCTTATCTACAATATGCTTCACATTGATATATACTTTTTCCTTAGCTTGGGTACTCTTAAGGAGATGGTCCTATGGGTCACATTCACTATACATGCTTCATCCATTGTTGCCTTTCTATTTATGATACATCAGCTTGGTCATCCATCTATCATGACCTATACCTTGCTAGACATTGGGGAAAAACCAATGTGATCTTGTTTGAGAGCTGGTAATTTCTAAATATTCAAAAAAATCTCTAAAAATTCAAAAAAATCAAAAAATCTCTAAAAATACAAAAACATTAATATATATATATATATATATTGCATAAATTCTCTGAGCTACATCTTGCATAAACTAAGATTTTGTCATATTTTGGAAGTTTTCCCAACAACACTTTTTTTTTTCAACTGGGGGCATTAATCCAAGAGAAATGGATTGAGAAAAGAAGACACCAATTCACATGAGGCAATGCATCAAACCAACTAAATAGACACTTGAACCTTTGATTTACATCATTTTTCAATTTCCCATCCGATTTTGACACCAATGTAATCCTTAACCTTCATTGACTTATTATTCTCAAGATTAAAAATTGACAAAACCAAAGGATCAAAAAGGATGAAGTTCTATTTGAAATATAGATACAGTAATAGCACTAAGGTTTTCATGAGGTATTTCATTTTCAAGTCATGTCTTTCTATCCAATCAATGATGTTCAACTAGATCAACGATGATGAAAACATGACATTTTTCTTGATTTCTGTGTGACTGTTTTAAGATCGATTCATTGAAATATGCAACTTTGTCTCAAGTCATGACCATCAAAGAGTCATTGAGGACATTGTGCATATGGAAGGGATTCAATATCTATCTATTTACGCAAAAGGATACCTTGGTCATTTAGATCTTCCATATCTTCATACCAAAATCTAATTGCAACATTGAATCCAATAAAACCGGTATTCAGACTCCCATAGTTGATTATTAAATTAGTGAGGGTTGTACTAGTATCTAATGGTTACAAAATTGATGAAAGTAGTATTCATATTATCATGATGTGATCACTGATTATTGTAATTTCTCCTAGTTCCACAAATGCTCAATGATGAAATATATCTCCTTTTGCATTTCTTTCACAAAGACAAAAGTGACAGTTAGTTGCATTCATATAGATTAATCTTGCATTGGAGTTGTTATGGGATTTTCCTGAAAGGAGGTGGAGGTTAATCATGGTTACATCATAAAATTCCTAATCAATGTCCTCAAATGTCTGATCCATCAAATTATCAATGCTACATAAAGGATATCATCACTATGCATCTGCTCACCTAGGGGCAACCTCACCATCTGATCAGCTAGGGGAAACCTAATTCTCTTTATTACCTATACCTACATATGCACCTTAATCATATCAAATGACCTTATCTATCATCCTCCCCCCATTAATCATCCCATCAAATCCAATAAAATCAAATATCAATCAGTCAAATCATCCAATTGATCATTTCAAGTCAATCATTTATCCTATCATCCATTTTCTCATCTTGAACACATCAAATTTCCTAACTCTAGATCTTGAGGAAGGAAAATAAATCCATTTGTTCATCTCTCTAGGTCTTGAGAGTTAATTATCAGTTTATACAATCAATCCATCAACCTACCTATCTTATCTGACTGACATCAATACAACATCAACCAATTGATTCTGACTGACATCAAGTGATATCTAATCATCATCAACACATCAATAAAATTCTATCAATTATCAAATTCTCTCATGATTGGGGCATTTTCAAATTGATTTTATCAGGAAATGAATCTCAATTTCCCAAACTCAACCAAATCATCCAAACATCATCTCGATTCATTTCTCAAGGGGCCATCATATCCACATCAAAGATTCAAATCAAGGATTCATATTAGAGTTTTTTTTCATCATCAGGGGCAACATCCTATCATCAATCAAATCTGCATCAAACATCAATCAAAATTTGGTGCATTGATTTATTCCAAAATATCATCAGTGAGACATTTTACGCCTTTCAATCAGGGTATGTTCAAATCAGTTTCGCATCAAGGCATCAAATCAAATCTCTGCATTAGAGTTTCAAATTAGGTTCCGCATCTCAAATCAGATTATCATCGAATTAGGTTTTGAATCAATCGAACCAATCAAGTATCAATCATTGAATCAGGACATCAATTTTATTTGAACTAATGTGCTTCGCACATCAATTTAAAGAGGGGAATTTGTAGACACCTAAAATTGGCGAGGTGTTCTCTAATCAACTCAAAACTACATTTTTCCTCAAATTGCTTTAAATCAAATCAAATGGACTAAATCAATTCAAATGGATATTTATTAAATCAAATTGGGACAAATAAAATTTAATCAAAGGATCAATTAACAATCACATTAATTAATTAAATATAAGCCTAGAGGATTAATAAAAGTATATAATTAATTTTAATCAATTAATTATATAGTTTAAATCAAAAATCAAATCCAACCTATTCTTCTACATGGATAATTTAATTAACTTATTGACTTAATCAAATCCTATTATCTTTCAAGAAGAATTTGAGGAACCAATGAGAATTGAGAAGGAAAAGATCATGGATCACTCTAAATTTGCAATCTCAACCACTCATTTAATCTTTTCAATTACCTCCACTCATCTTGTCCCAACCTTTGAGACAATCATTTAAACTATCCCCTCATTTGAAACCATTTGAAAGATTATCACTCAACCAAGGTTAAACCATGATCAATTAACTCTACCCCCTACCCTTGAAAAATCCTATAAATAGAGAGCATTTTGGAAGCATAAGAATATCCAAGACATTCGAATGCAATGCATCTACATTATAGTCATTTTTAGAGAGATCAAAGCAATTTGAGCAATATCAAAGCATTTTGTGAGAGCATTTGAGCATTTGAGTGAATCATTTTTGACGATTTGAGAGAATTGTGAACTAGATAGGTATATCATTATCAATTTTCTTATTCTAGGACTGTCACTAGTAGAGATTTAAGCTGATAGCTCTCTATTAGCAAGCTTAGTTAGAGATCCATGGGATGCTTAATGATTTCCTTTCAATTCTTAGCTTAATTATTGATATATTTTCATAGAATTGTTAGAAAATAAACTAATCTCATGAAGGTGTAAAAATCACACACACAGAATACACAAAAACATATTAAGTCTTCATTTAGTTGTATTCATTATTTTATGATGAGTTTAAGTATTGACTTCAAATTCATCCTAATTATCTAGATGCATTGCATTGCATTATCTCATTACTCATTAATCATTAGTCCTTATTCATTCTAAATTATTCATTAAAGATATCATTAGTCCTTGTGCATTTATTCATTGCCCATTAGGTTCATTAATTATTACGTTAATCATTACTTTGCATTAATCATTTCATTACTCGTTAGGTTCATTAATTATTTCATTACTCATTAGGTTCATTGCATTGCATTCATTATTATCCAATTATATCATAAATCATAAATTCATTTTCATCCATTCATTCCACATTACGTTAAACATTATATCATCATATACACATTACATCCATAATATAAACATTGCATCCATGTGCATATAAAAACATTAAAACACATAAACATCACATATCACATTTCACATCACAAATATGTTAGTATCATCACATATCCCATCCCGTATCACACACATTAGTCATAAATTCATCATTATATGCATATAGAAAGCACATACATCATAAAAGTAAGACCATCAATAAAAGTGTCTGTATATAACAAAAAATTTCCAATAAAGTACATCAATGTCAAAATACATGTACATATATATCTCAAAATGTCAGTGTACATATAACTCAAGACCAAAAATTGCATGTGTATCAACCATCTACTGAGCTGAATCATAAGGTTGGCCATGAGGATGGCCCAACTCCACCTGTCCCATCCCCACCTCTATCTCATGGCAGTCTCATCCTGACTGAGGCTTGTGAAGCTCCTCCACCTATGGTCTATGATGAGGATCTCTCTCTATAAGTAGGCTCTCTCTAGCCCTCTAGTATGACCTCATAATATAGTCAGCAATAGTACTCCATCTCCTAAACTACCCTAGTCTCCCATCTATGTGTAGAAAAAGCCTCATGCACTACCTGCATCACTGCAAGACCTTCCGTAGCCTGTACAATGATCTCTCACTATCCCCAATACTCATCTTCCCTGCATCTATAGGTATCCATGTGCAGATTCATCCCCTGCAGCTCATGTCACTGCTGCTGTAGGTGCTCTACCTATTGATCCCTATCCATGACCCTTGTATGGGTCTCAATCATTGTGAACTCTCCTCCATCCAATAAAGCCTCTAGTATGTCTAATGCACTCTAAGCACTGTCTGCTTGTACAGTCTCATTTGCTAGTAATCCATGTACTTGGTCCAACTCTCTCTACATGCTACCCTCAGATGCATGTGTTGTGACTAGTAAACCCTGTACCCAAGTTAGCTCTATTTTCACATTGGACTCTGACAACTATGTTGTGGCTAAATGCCCCTTTAATCATGCTACCTCCATCTGCAGGCTGGCTCACTCTGCAAAAACTATATCATGGGTAGCCTATAGTACATAGCCTACTTTTGGCCCTTGTGGCCCCTGTAACTATGGACCCTATACCTATGGTCCATGCCCCTTTAGTGGTACCTATATATGTGGCCCATGTCCCTGTAATACTGGAAGTGCCCTACCTATAGGAATCTGCACCTACTACTGTCTCCTCTAGGCCGCCACTCGTGGCTTCCCTCTCCTTGGTCCTCCTCCTCCTCCATCTCCTCCCTTATCATCTCTACCTTCATCATCCCCGTCTACCCCAACTCCATCCTTCCCTCCTGCGGGCTACTCCCCTACTTGATTTACCCCTAGTATCGTTGGTCTCACTGGCCTATGTGTGGCCCACCACTGTGCATATGTGGGGGTCACAACTGCGTCTACCACCCCAACCTATCCTTGCTGCCATGGAAACAATATCATCCCTAGCCACGAGACTCAGGTTCCCCTCATGTCCACCACTATCCCCTAAAGGCTCCCTACCTCTTGTGTGACCAGTGGATGTGGGAATCCATCTAGTAATACATCCTATATCTTCCCAAAATGCCTCCATACTCGGTAGATCATGTAACGTGTAATCATATAAGAAGTCTTGTCAATCAACCAATAGTCTATTTGGACGTACCTAAAAATGTATGGGTCTAGCCATCCGTCCTTTGCAAAATCCTACCATTATGGGATCTGGTAACCCCATGCCTCACACCCTGCATATGATGTCCAAACAAACCCAACCATCTCATCCAACATACATCTCTAGTAGCCTACTAAGTTTGTGGACTCGTATCTAATTAGCCACTAGTATATACAAGCATAGAACTCACACACTTCTTGTGTCTCGTGCCTCCGAATGAGACTTATCATTGCGATATGCTCCCATGCCCCAACTAATAGTAGTGTCACTCCTGCTCCTAGTATCTTGCCTGTGTGATAGGCATACATATGAAGGTCATAGTATAACTAACCCAGGATAGTGTATCTCCAACAGTACTGCTCCCCCTTTTCCTCTAACATCACATGTAAAATTTGCACCCACCTCACTAGAAATCCATGCCCTACATGGTCAAGCATCATGAACCCTCCAATCAAACCTACTAGATATAGCGCCATTTGGCACAGTCGTGGTCACACTGCCTTCATATCTCTCCAAGATAACCACTGTCTAGAAGTGGGAATTTGATCATGGGTTCTCCCAAACAATGCCTCAAGGTATGACTTTGAGCCCTCCTGCACATACTCTAAAATCAACCCCTAAATGGGAATGTGGTATATCTTCCATACATCTAATAGTGTGGTTGTCGCTTCCCCTGTTGGGAATTAAAAACTTGAGGTGGGGCTATGCCACCTCTCAATTAGCGCGGTCATGAGCACATTATGCACTCTCAACCATGACCATAAGTGTATATACTCTAGGCCACATAAAGAAACATGTCCCCACTCTTCCATTGTAAGCTGATCCCTAAGCATCATGGTCCCTAGCCAGCTCTCTCATGATCAAAATGGTCTCACGTCCTCCTACACACACAATCACACATATCAGTCACTCTATCTCCTGTCTGGGGCACCTTATCCCCCATAATATTTTCCTCTATTTTCTCCTCCAGTCCTTCTTCATATTTTTTGGGTATATCAGTACAGACACCCATTGACCCTGATAGACACCAATTGGCGTGTACACCAATCAACAGAGACAACTATTCATAACTATCACCTCTAGTGCTTGTCAGTCCGTACAGACGACTATTTAGTATAGTTGTTTGGGGCTTCTTCAATCATCTTCACAGATGACTATCTAGTGATAGTCATCCATGGTTTGATCATCGTCTATGCAAAAGAAAATCCATTGATCATAGTCTCCTCCCCAACAAGATTTGTATCCCCATTTGGATGCCATAAATTCAATTTAATGACAAAATTAAATCATAAATACAGCTAGGGTCTCGGACTCACCGGTGGGTCTGCGTCGGTGGGCCACTGGTATGTCCAGATGCGCTCTCCAAGCTATGTACACTCACATTGGTTTTCCATCTCTCTCTCTCACTCTGTTGTGCTTTTTTGTTCTTTACGAATGAAAATGACCTCTTCTAGGGCCCCCGTCGACTATATATAGGTCCCTAGGGACCCATTTTCCATCCTGGAACCTATTTTTCCCTATGTTGTTTTTCTCCTCCTTTCATAAGTCATGCATTTGCCCTTTTTCTCCCTCTTTCTTGCCATTTTTTGAGAAAATTTTATAAAAATTTATTTTTCAATTATTTTCTCGTGGGGGCATGCTCCTTCACCATTGTCACCTTAGGACTTTCTATTCTCTCTGGGGCATCTTATTTTTCTTTTTCTTTAAAGCGATGCCATTTTTTGATGTCACATCAAAGAGGGGTAAAATGTAGACACCTAAAATCATCCTTTACATAATTATAATTAATTTTTAATTAATAATATTTTTTATTCTTTTCCACTTATTTAACTAAATTTATTTAATTAAATTAAGTTCATTCTCCTAAAGCATTTAAATTTAATTTGAAAACTTATCCCCTAAGTTTATTAAATTTAATTTAATACCTTCCCGCATTAAAATCCCCTTTAAATAAATTTATAATTTATCTATTCCTTCACACGCCTTAATTCTTCTAAACCATAATTAATCAAAATTTAATTCGTATTAATTGAAATCTAAACCTAGATCCTACCCTACCTCACTTCACTCTTACCAAATAAGCCTAGTCACTAATTAACTAAGGTTAATTAGACTAATTTTTAGGATTCCTACACCCATTAGTCCTAATTATTTGCTCACACATGTGTGAGCAAATTTCAAAAAATTGACTTTTCTAATATTACTATTTGTGTGCCAACAAGGTTTCTTACAACATTGATGACACTTTCTTAATCTTTCCAAAAGTGTTTCATTCAAAAAAAACTCTGACACCTCATACACATATATGACGAGATCTCTTACATGTGTACTTCACATACACATTGACCCATCACATCACAAGCTGCTCACACACTTCAAAAAGAGATATTGTAGAGTATGGGATTTTCCACCTTCTGCAAGAACAAAATGGCCCTTACACTACCTCATGAACATGACTAAGCGGGGCTCAAATAAGAAACAAACCAATCTATGAACTACTTATAAAGATATTTAGGATATTCTAACAATTATAGCATAACTAAGATATAACTACAGAAGCTATGTAAACGAAGTAAATGACAAAACTGTAGATAAAATACAATATACACTATGTATGGATGTCTTAACTTTTGAAACCAAAAACATAAAAATTAAAGATCACACCATAAAGGTTTAAAGCTATCGGCCTCGAATGACAACATGTTGCGGGGACATCTATGCATCACGCTAGAGTCCTGATAACTGAGAACATAAAAATACTCCCTCATAATGCCTTTACTTCTAGGTACTTGTTCATCACCTGCACACATAGAAATGGGAAAATTATTGTGGCCATTTGAGAGGTTTTCCTCAGTCAAACCCCCACTTTGGTGTTCCCACCTCTACAAAAACCAAGATAGATAGATATATGATAAAAACTGGAAATGAGACAAGTAATAGAAATAAACTCCTCGCTTAATGGGAGGGAACCCCTATTGCACAAAGACTTGCAATAAAAATGAACCTTGCTTCAAGGAGGAAATCCCTTATTCCATAAATATTAGATGGATAAAAAAAAAGAGTCTTGCTTGAAGGAGGAAAGTCCTTACTATCTAGATAAAATGATATTACAAGATAATTGAACATAAAACAAATAATATGACAAAGATTTAGATCACAAGAGATAATGTATGCAAACAAGATGAATGCAAGTGTAGATCTTCTCAATTCGTGGAGGCAATCCGATAGAGTTTCACAATAAGAATATGAGAGAGAAATCTAGAGAGTGTAAAGAGCGTGGGAAAGTCCAAGAGAGAGTTCTAGGAAGATAGAGAGAGAAAAAATAAGAAAAAGGAGGCCTTTTATGGTTGCTCGTAGGCACAAATAGTCATTTTGTATGTATTTGGAAGAGGTGACACACATCAAATCAATGTTTTCATTTCAAGTTTTGTGGACGCTAGCACACCACGTACACATCAGAATGCTGTGCTCTCATCCAATCGTATGAGCCTAAAATTTTACTAAGAGATCCTTGAAACTGTGCTCTAGGAATCCATGATAACAAAATTTTTCCATTTGATCATGCTTTCCCTATGTTAGCTCATGGGACTTAATGCCAAAGTACCATAAATGCAGGGGTGTAAATTTAGGATACTAGATTTTCCCACACTTTAGTGAGCCAAACAGTGTGAGGGATTCAATGCACTAAATTTATGCATATAAGAAAAAGAAAGGTGACTAAGTGGATTAATTGCTCTAAAAAAATATTACTTGTGAAAACTTACCTATTTTAGGGGGTAAGTTGAGGTTCAGCTAAGTTCCCCCAGTGTCCAATTCAAGATCTTTTGCAAAACCACAAAATTTGATTATTGCCAAAAATAAAAGAAGCTACCCTAGCGAGAAGAATTCTTAAGAAGTGTTAGTCATGGATGGAAAGAAAAATTAGTTGTAGGGGATAATATTCTCCCCATGTTTTTTCCCCCATTAGGTGGAAAAAAATAAGAGGAATGTTGAGCCAGACGGGCCACAAGAAAAAATTGTGCATTTTTGGGTCCATTATAAGCTATATATGGGCCATGTGGGACCATAGAAGGGTCATTTTCACTATTCACTATGAGGATTTTTGCTCAAATTTTGAGTATCTTTAGAAAAAAATGCCTCACAAATGTGACTTTTGGGTGACTATGATTGAGGAGTTGAGGACTGCGGTCGAGCAGGTTTAGCCTCTGGATGAGGTAGGCAATATTCCACTCTATTTTCGTCATTTTTTTTGCATTTTTAGTATAATTTTTTATTTTCATAGTGTAGGCATCCGACGCTTAGCATGTGTTTGGGTGTCCAACATAGTTTTTTCATTGGCATCTAGATTTTTCACTGGTGTTTGGGATGGTGCATATAGAGGATGGACTGACAGTAGGACTTGATTTTTCTTAGCTTTCAAACAATTTAACATGTTACTGAGACATTGTTGTTTGTGCTTGTAGAGTGTCTCAGAGGTCAAGGAGCACACCATGGGACATGCCCTATCTTGGATTAGAGGAAATATTGATGACATGAGCTAGGAGGAAGAGGCTCTATTACAACGAGTTGGTCTCTAATGGGTATGTTGTCTATCTAAGATGCACTTCCACAGGTTGATGCTAATAGACCTGATAGAGAGATGAGACACATATACCCTTGTATTTTTATCTCCCTACTGAGGAGATGACCATTACCATGGAGGATATTTACAGGATATTGTGCTTACCTATCTATGAGGCATGAGTATCGTTAGATGAGACCTTGATTATGGAGCAGTTGTGTGTTGGGTAGTAGGCTGGATGACGTGAGACCATAGCCATATCTAGGTGTGGTGGTTGGAGAATGATAGAGTAATGATTCCCATGGTATGTCAAATTATGATTATTACTATCATACTTGAGGTGGTTACTAAGAGACAAGGCTCATACCTTCCTAGAGGTCTCATTCCATACATCTGAGCCATAGAAGAGGACAAAGAGCATTACACATGGGGACAAAGCATGTTGGTTCATCTATACTATGATCTGAGAAACTTTGTCCATCATGAGTACCACAACATTATTGCATGTATACTACTGTAGATAAGGCTCTTCCAACATATCACATGCATGTGTCCATTGGGGTTTCCTCTTGACACTCCTAGGCATCTTCCATGGGCCCATGCTTATCCATTGCAACATGAAGACTAGAGGTTGAGAAACCTTCATTATTGGAGGTTGATTATTGACTGCCTTGGCATGGGGGAAATTGTCTAGAGCCCCTACCAAGGGATGCCTACATAGAGGGTGAGAGAGATGCTATGCATGCAACAAAGACCATTTTTTTTATAGGGTGCCATGAATATATAATGGTTTCATATTAGTGGAGGCATTGTATGTGTTAGTTTGGATAGACACAGACCGTGTCAGTGGCTGTGACCACTTATATCAGATTTATATAGAGTACAACAAGGCCTTAGGATGTTTAGAGGATGACCATTGTAGATATCCCAGACAACCCGATCAAAGGATTCGATGAAAATAAACCCCCAATGTTAGACATTGATGACATCAGTGTCACATATAGATTTGCACAGTGGTGGGCTTAGAGAGGACCTAGACTGATCTTCCCACTAGATGTAGCACATGGGGACCATGGGCCATTTCCAGATGATGGTGGGGATGGTTAGTCACTAGCATAGATAGGTGGAGATGGTTTATTAGCGGGGATCCTTGTTAGAGATGCTTCCAACCATGGAGAGGAGGAGAGGTCAAGAAAGAGACAATGATTGGATTCACCACCACATGTAGTTGCTACTCTAGTTCCACCCCCATTGATGGGATCACTTGTTCCTACTTATTCTATATCTTTATCTCCACATCTAGTGAGGGTGAGACTACCAACACCACCTACATATCCAATTGATACACCTAGGGCATGGGGCATTCATATGCCCGCTGCCGATCTAGATTGGCAGATTGGAGATTTAGGTATAGATGTGAGATTATGATGTAGCATATATATATATGTTTTGATTTCCTACACACACACACACACAGTGTTAGTGTGTGTGTGTGTGTGTGTGTGTGTGTGTGTGTGTACATATATATGTCATGGTACTGATAAATCTTTTTCTCTTTGTGATTATAGAGGGAGTCACCAGGTGGCTCAGTTTTGTCTATTCCATCTTGGAGGAGGTACCTCTAGTAGTTCCAATTCAGTATGAGGTCCTGGATATATACAAACCTAATAGGATAGTCAGGCACCATTTTAACCTTTTTGAGTCTATGGTGAGAATCCATACCGCATATGAGGAGGTGTAAGTCACCTTAGTACAAGGAGATGCAGAGTTTTTTTGGCTGGAGGCCAAAGGGAGAAGATGAGGATAGAGATAGAGACTTCCCTCAGAGAGTGGGAGAGGTTAGAGATCAGAACCAAGGATTTCAAGAGATCCCTTTAAGAGTTACATCTCTAGGTGGAGGAGGTACAAATGCATGTAGATGAAGCTCAGAGTGGTTCCATAGTATATCTGAACCATACTTCGGTACACCAACTGATGCAGGATCTTGAGGCATCTAGACAGCGAGAGATAAAGCTATGAGTGTGGTTGGGAGAGTTACGAGGAAAGATTAGGGGCCTATGTGTAGAGAGTACAAATACTTGTTCTTGATTGGTATAAATGCGTCATCTAGTATAGGTTCCAACTCCATCAGACGTGACAGGCTCTAAGACTCATGTGCTAGAGTCCTAAGAAATTCATTTTTGATATACAATAAGTAACATTATTTTATATACACACATAGACACACATCATGTATTTTTTAGTGATGTGATACATGTACACTTAATACTTGATGATATATACATATACAAATTTTGGATTGTCTCATATTTGTCTCATGTTCTTATTATGCTTTTCCTTTCCACGTATTCTTATCATATGTCTTTTGTTTTATCATGTATGTTTCATATGATGATCTATTACATATGGATGGAATCAGATGTTAGCTTAGACATATATGTATCTATGGTAATTCATACATATTGTAGTTTTTCCATCATGAGATTCACATCATGCACACACACATACACACATCTATTTGCACTTACTGCATAAGTATGTATGGTTATCATAACAAAAATGGGTTTCATGTTCATGATAGGATTATCTCTTTGGGACTTATCATATGAAGCATTAAGCATAATATCTATGTAGGTGTGTCATGTTTATAGGTTCTTTGAGCGGGGTTCCATCCATATTAGATATCCCATAGGATACAGATTCATAAATGAAAGTGATGATGTACGAACATAACCAGTTTGGAATGAACTACCCTTTCTGGTCAACTGACACATTCACATTTCTCTGATTCACATAGAGAACAAGATCACCCACCTTAAATGCTCAAGCTAGAAAATTTTGATTAAATTTCCTAGAGGGATTTTTTTATAAGCTTGGAGGTGTTGGAGGGATCTCAGACAATTCTCATCCAAAATTTCCAGTTCATGCAAATGATTGAAATAGTTAGTGTCATCATTAATTAGACCTCTTAGGGAGACACACAAAGATGGTATCTCAAACTCGAGGGGCCTTATAGCATCAATTTCATAGATGAGACTATAGGGAGTGGTCCCAGTAGTTGTACGGATGCTAGTGTGATAAGCCCACAAAGTGTAGGTCAGCTTGACATGCTAATCTCTCCCATGTTTGTTCACTGCTTTTTGCAAAATTTTCTCAATGGTTTTATTTGAAGCCTCAACTTGACCATTGGATTGCACGTAATATGGTGTATAAAAGCAATGTTGATTATGGAATTTCTTTACTTTCTTATTTTTGAAACACGTATCATTATCTACGATAATCGTAGAAGGAAACCTAAAACAAGAAATAATATTATCAAAGATAAAGCTATAGATCATTTCAGTTGTGGTGGACCTCAAGGAGGGTGCTACTACCCACTTAGTGAAATAATCCACATCCTTGATGATAAATATGTTCCCTTTAGAGGATGGAGGGTATATTTTTTTGATAATATCTAACCCCCATGTCTAGAAGGACCATGAAGAGGTTTGGGATCACATTTTTTTTGTGGGGGATTTTATTAGGTTGCTATGTTTCTAGAATTGAGGGAATTTTTTAACAAAAGTAAAGGAATCTTGTTCTATTTCTGCCAATAGTACCTCATGCAAACTAGTTTCAGTACTAAGGACTTATGACTAACGTGCCCTCCAACGGATCCAGAATGGGCTTTGTGAAGGGAAAGGGATATTTTTTACTTAGTTAGACTGTGTATAAGGAGACCATTATATGACCTATGATATAGAAAATTAGACAAGATCAAGTATCAAGAAAAAATATTTCTTATTCTAATGTGAGCGCTTTTACTTACATTGTTAGAAAAATTCCCATTTTTTAGCTAAGTATATATGTCAAAAAACCATTCCCCAGAATAAATATGAGCACTCACAAGATTACTTGGTATAACTTGATCTAATAAAACAAGAGAATGCAAAATATGCACCACAAAGTGGTAGGTATTGATATTAAAATCAGGCTTCACCAATGAAGTCATGATTGACATTTCATCTTCATGCGGATTTTCTCTCCTGGGAATATTGTCAATGGTATAATGATAGAATTGTGCAAGGAGAGTCAAATCCAACTCCCTATACTGAGATAGCTTTAACTTCTTCACTTTATACTTTCCCATGATCTGGTTTAAGATCAACTCAGATTTACCGTGTATACGAAGACTCAGCGGCCATCACAGCGTATAACCCAACAATTAGGGTTTTGTACTTAGTGATTTTTTTTGTACAATGGAATTCCAAATGGAAAGGGAGAGGAACAAATTTCCCTTCAGAGGATACTAAAATGACACTGGCCCCTGAACCTATTTGACACCCAGATCCATCAAAGTACATTTCCCAAATGGAATCATGGATAACGGTGCATAGATTTTCATCATAGAATTGATCTAACATTGGAAATGCCTTTTGGGATGGTGCCTCTTCCAATTTATCAGAAATCACCTACCCTTTAACTTACTTCTGAGTTATGAATTTTAGTTCAAACTTAGAGAGTAACATGACCCACTTAGCTAGTCTTCCTAATAGATTATCGATAGTGAAGAGGTGGTTTAGAAGGTTACTCTTGGTGAGGACCCTAGTTTCCACCTAGATTAAATATTATATTAGCTTTTGTGTGGAAAACACCAAATCTAAACATTTCTTTTATATGGAGGAATATCGAGTTTCATACTCAACCAAGATGTGGCTAATTTAATACACAACCCTTTCTTTACCATCATCACTGTGTTGAGCCAACAAGGCTATCAGAGCATTATGAGAGGCTGAGATGTAAAGAAGAAAGGGGATATCCTTCATAGCTAACATCAAAATTGGCAAATGTGCTAAGTAATATTTGATAGTACCAAAGGTTTCTTGGCACTCCTCATCCCACTTGAAGTGCACATCCTTTTTCAACAATCGCGTCAAGGGAAATGTCCTATCAAATAATTAAGAGACAAATCTCCTTATTTGGCCTGGATTTTAACTTGCAGACTACAAAGTTGACAAATGTTCTTAGGTGGAGGCATGTTGACAATAGTATCAATTTTATCTGTATCAACTTCTATTCCTCTTTGAGAGATGATGAATCCAAGTAGTTTTCCAGCATCAACACCAAAAACACATTTAAAAGGATTTAATCTCATTTTGTAGAGGCATAGTCTTTCAAAGATAAGTCAGAGATTGTTAACATGATCATGATGAAGAATTAATTTTTCTAAGATATCATCAACTTTATCCTCCATGATCTTGTGGATCAAATCATGGAAGATTAGAGTCATCACTCGCTGAAATTTATCACCTGCATTTTTAAATCCAAATGAAATGACTACATAGAAAAAGGTAACCCGAGGGGTTGTAAAGGAATTCTTATATTTATCTTGAAGGTTTATTCAAATCTTATTGTATCTTAAGAAGTCATCCATCAAAGAGAGGAGTGCATGACCTACTATGTGTTATGCCCCTCGTTCCCTAACATGTCCTTGATATGTGTGTTGGAAGTTAGGGAGTGTTATAGGGACTTGTATGCTTGTTTTGATAAGAGTATGATCCTTTCTGAGGTTTTTTTCATAACCCACTCTATTCCAACTATAATAACTTTCCATTCTAGTTTGGGAAATGATAAATATTTTAAGGGATGTTCCTTCATGTCTTCTTATATATCCATGATATTTTAGGACCTTGATGTTATGGGGTCACCTGGTAGATTTGTATGTTACTATGTGAGGTACTCCTTATTGATGATTATGATTACCTTAGATAAATTAGTTATAATGAATAAACGGTTAATTATGATACCCACCCTGATGATACTACTTTTTATACTTGAGACTAGACAAGATTGTGATATTTTAGAACTTGTGGACTGTGTTCCTCCTCCTTACTAGACTTAGGTGAAGAGACATTAATATATTATGTCTTTCCTAAAAATAATATGTTCACGATCATTATATTTTATGTTAACTTATACATGCTCCTAGTTGTCTCTTTTGTTGATTATGAGATTCTTCTTTCTGAGTAATGATTTAGAAATATTGCTTATATCTTTGATTATGCTTATATAAGGGTTGAGAGAGGTTTTTTTGTGTATAATTGGCTCTTTTCCTTGCATGGAGATTTTTTTAAGTGGAGAGGATTTGAATGATGCATCTCAAGTTTGGATTTGTCTTCCTCTTTTGTCTCCTTCCTCTTTCTTCGGTTGAATCCTTGTAGGACTTGAGGTATGGATTGAATTTCTTGGTTGCATTATTTATCTGAAAAAATATGGATTTATACATATGTTCTTATGGTGTATTATATCTTTACTTTCCATTCCTAGAGTTATTTAAAAGTTTTGAGTTCCTTTTTTTGAGAATTTCCATGTGTTTTCCTAGGGTATTTAGCAACCCATTTTTGGAGATCTATTATTTAAATAATCTAATTGAGTCTAGAGTTTCTCTTGGTTGACCTTTTTTGATGTTAAATTTAATTATTGCAACTAGGCATCTCTCATATTTCCTTTTTAGGTTCAAATTAATGCCCTATTATAGACATTTTGTCAGACTATTCATGTCCATTCTTTGTTCTTATTTTTCTCTCAAATGTTTTCATATGGTACATGCTACTATGATCATGTAAAAATCTAAATTTGATATCATAGATGGTACTCTTTCTTAGATTTCATTTTCCATTTCTTTTGAGTATTTTTACTATGTTTTGTGAGAGTTACAACCATTTTAGTGAAGGTAGGTCTGAACCCTAACTAGGGTTTTTTTCTTTAGAACATAAGCCATAGCTCTCTTTCCCACTGTTGGATCTTCATAAAAATTGGATATAATTTTTTTACTTATTTTTTAATTTATTCTCACTAAATATATTGTCTAAATTATATGTTTTGTGGAAGTTATGAATTATTTTTCATTGATGACTATTCTTTGCATTTAACCATAGTTTGAAATAAATGAATTTTAGAAGTTATCAAGTGTTAGCGGTTGGTAGGTTACCAAAATATTTTAGAGTCTTATTGTTGATTCATTTGGACCTTTATTATAGTGAATATGGTTATGATATCATTTTGATTCCTTCTCATGTTCTTTGAATCAATTTGGATGGTAGATTAGAGTTTAGGGTTGTCCAGTGTATAAGGGATAACCAGTGATCACCTAAACCAAATGAAATGGTAATATTTTTTTATGATGGAATGTTTTATTATTTGATATAATTATTTAATATATTTATGATTTTGTATTTATGGGTAAGAACCTAGGTACACTATGTGAGTGGCTCATAATGGGTGTCAGGGAACGAAGTGGCCACGAGGAGGATCCCATTGATGAGGTTCTTAATCAAGTGAAAACATTAATAAAATTAACTGGGAAGGGGGAATAAACACACTTAACAAGATAATTATGGTTGTTCTGCATATTCCTATTGGAGTACCACGGTCCACGTGACTACTAGGAATGATTGCAGTGAGGGGGTACCAGAGTCCATGAGTATGACCGCTAGGAATGATCCTAGTGAGGGAGTGAGAGGGTTTTTGACCACTAGCAATTATCCCAATGAGAAAGGTTATGCGATGAAACTCACCTAGTTTGTACTCTATAGCTCTTACTTCTTGTTTTCAATGCCTTTGGTAGTCCTATTTAACTTTTTATCTTTTGTGATTCATGTTTGTTTTCTAGGGAAGGGTTTAAGTCAGCTTAGGTATGTCTTAGTTGTTAACTCTTGTGTGGGTCTTGGTTTCTATCTCCTAGCTCAGGGGATTGGGCTGATTGGTTCCAGGTAGTTAATTTTTATTATATCAAGGTGTTTTTGTGTTCTCTTGGATGATCCTTGCACATGTTCCTTTCCAGATTTGCAGTTGAAGATTTTGTATTATATATTATATCAAGTTGAGACATATTGATTTATATCTATTCATGTAATTGTAATCTCCTGAAAGGATTCATATGTACGAGGAATAATGATGTATAGTGATGTAATTCTATGTATAAGGGAATGGGTAGTTCTAGGTGAAAAAAGAGGGAAAGATTATATTATGTGTGGAACATGTTGTTAGCATTAAAAGGAAGTTGTTTTTATTATTTTTTCATATTTCTCCTATTCTTTTATGATGTTCATCTATTAAGGAAATGGACTTAGATATAGTTATGCATTGAGGTACTTAGGAAAGAGTTTATTATGTCCTAATGAAATAGTCGAAGGTAATTGTTGTGAAATGATAGATTAGTAATTGGAATTGTAAATAATGAATATTATGAAATAAGTTGGTAACTTGATTTTAATGTTCAATAGTTGGTTATGTATTCTTAGTGCATAAAATGTGCATGGATTAACAAAGTACGTAAGATAATGCCTACCTTAATAAATATTGACCTTTTACCTAAATTATTAAATTAAAGTGATATAGAGAATAGAAGATGTTTTTAATATGAAATTAATGACATGGGTTGATAAGAGGAATAATTAAGTTATGTGATTAAATAATATATTTAATGAAATAAATGAGTTAGAAACATTTACCTTGGTGCATTAAAATGAACATAGACCAGTAAAGATCATAATTCAATGAATATCTTATGAATGTAATTAGGTTAGATAATGTTGCTCTAGTATCGAGGGTAGGGAACTTGTGAGGATGGAGGTTGATTATATCATGCATTCAATTTAATAAATAAGTGGTTAATCATGTTTTAAATACATGAGGTGTAAGGATGTATATTATTCTAGTTTTAAAAAATTAAATTATTATTTGCATCTTTTAGAGGTTTTATGACTTTTCCTCTTGGGTTCCCTAGCGTGGCATTACATCTGGTATTAGAGCACTATGTTTCCACACTGGGAACTATGGCACTCATAGTTGGCCTATACATAACACTTAATGTCTTGTGTTGTTTATTTTGATGTTTTCCTTACATTAGTAAACTTGAATCCAAGACATGAAAGCTACGTTTTCTATATTTCTGCTATATTTTTTTACAAGAGCACCTTTTCTTAAAGAAATGATTTGTCTTATATCAATTACTTATGTTTTTTCATTCTGGGATCGATGTGGTTCAAATAGATGTCTTTCTAGAATGGTAATGAATTCCTGATACTTGGGTGTCATCTTCTTACTATTAAAAGTAATTATATTCCTATAAAATCTCAAAAGTATTAGGGCAAGTTATTTTCTAGTTAATCCTATCTCCTGATCCTATCATTTTATCATAAATGCTTGCCGAAATAGTTTCCAAGTTGATTTGAAATGTTGTATGCTCTACTTTTCTATAAATGCTACTTGACTTCATGATTTGTTATGTCTGACTATTTATACTAGTTAATGTGAATTTACAAGTTAGAATTGAAGTGGTTTGTACTTCTAATAGAAAGCAAGACATGATTATAGTAGCACTCACTTTTATAGGGCTGAAAGGATGATAGTGTTACATGTTTATAAAATATGTTTAGTAGGTTCATATAAGAGTTGAAATCTTGTATTTCTTCCCTAAGAACTTAGGAACTTATGTAAATATAGTTTCTTTGAAAATGGTATATCATGTTTGAAATTAGGTAATTTTTAATATTCATAGATCTGGTAAGAGTAAGAAGTATCTCCCTATCATATGCCTTCTTCAAGTAAGAAATTAAAGAGAAAAAAAAAATCTAGTGTTGATAATCAAATTTGTCTCTCCCTTCCCTTTTTAAGGAACAAGTTTTAAAGGACTAAATTTCTTAGGCAAATCAATGTGTCATTAAAATAAATGTGCTTAATTAGAGGAAACCCTTGGGTAAAGGACCTATTTCCCCAAGGTTTTGTAATAAATAGGATTTTAGTACACATTTTTGCTGAAAGGAGAGGTGTTTTATTTATATGGTAATAATTTTGACTTATATGTGATCCATGTTACTTGTACAAGTTAAACTAATGTAAACCACCAATTATAAGGGAAGAGTATGATGCTATATAAAAAAATAATTGTATAAGTATAAAAGAAAAGGAAAATAGACTATCTATCCTACATAATTAAACTAACATTTTTATTAAAAAGGATTTTTATTAAGTGTACCTTTTTGGCTAGATGCCTAGTGAGGGGTTAGGATCCTGTAATACCCACCCCTTGGTTTTCTTTTATGTTTTAGTTGCAAAACTCTTTTAGGACTTTTCATGTATGCGTTGGTTATTTCAGTTTGTTTTGAGGATATTTAGCTGTTACTTTCTATTATATTATGGGTCCATTTCTTAGTTGTGTTATATCTTCTATTTACATGTGAAAATTTGGTTATTTCATGATGCTTATGTATATGTTATGATGTCCTTTTGATTATGGTTTTCTAACAATACTGACCCTATATCTGTATGCACATGGATCATTTGTATGTTTTACTTTTCTATTTGGTATGTTTGGTATGGTATGGGACAGAGTCATAGTTACTTTCTTTGGTGAGATCCACACAATAAACTGGTCTCAACCATTGTTTGTTATATTATATGTAAGCATATGTTCATCTTTGTGATGATAGGTTTGTAGGTATCGGGCTACGTCTTCCTTGAAACGGCAGGAGTGAGCGTGCCCTATCACAATATCTCAATGGTAAGGGAGGGGAGATAATATTCAGGCCTAAATCCCTACCCTAAACCCTTATTTTGTCCTAGAAATGGACAAGAATCTGACTGACTATCCTATTTGAATCCGTCAAGTGGCATGGATTCATGATCCTTTCTGTGTGTGCTTGCGTGTCTGTTTCGGTTGTTTTTCTATTTTAGTTGGTTTTCCTATTTAGATGGTTTTCAGTTTGGGTTCATGATTCTTTTTCCTTGTTTTATTTAATGAATAATTATGGTAAATATTAATGTTAATAATTGTACCATTAATAAGGTTAAAACATTGATATATTAAATATATGGCTATTTAATAATTAAATATTAATTAAATGCCTATATTTAATTATTAAGTCTTGATTTAAGTAATTGAGATTTAATAAATATTAAATCTAATAATTGTAATTAATTGTGCAAATTGAATTATTGAGTATTACTTTAAGTTGCATGGTTAATTGATTTATTTAAATTAAAATATTCTCATGCACTCTCAATTATGACTTTGTTTTTATATTATAAAGTTGAGTTGTCCAATGCTTTAAGTGAAATTGAAAATAAAGCATTTCTTTTAATTTTAATTAATAATTAATATTCCTTTAGGGTTTCACTTTTTGAAAACCTAATTGCGTGGTTTTCTATATCTTTGAATTGAAAGCCAGTTTGGAAGGTTTTTCAATCACGGAGAAGGAGAACTCAGATGATTGGAGATTTGTGGAAAGCTTAGAAGTATTTTGGATTCTTGATTGCTTTGGATTTGTATTGGTTCCTCTCATCAATTACTAAGGGAGGTGTTGAGCGTTGTTTTGACACAAACCAACTTGCTAGGATCTCAAAAATTTGATTTCCTCTCTTGAAAGAATAACGGAGTTATTCCCAAGGTTTTCTGGGGTCGGGTCCCAGCCTGCTTGGTTACTCAGTTGAAGATAAATGTGAATGTTCACAAGGAGGCCTTTGCTGGTACGTTCAAGACATCAACCTAAAAAACAATTTAGTTCCTTTTTGGTATTTTCCATTAACAAATATGGGTGTTGTAAATATAAATGCAATTTTGTATTTTGAAGATATGGATTTTGAGAATTGAAGACAGATTTTAAAGAGAGAATAGGGTAACGAGAAGTAAAACAAATTACTGAAAAACAAAATCCTATGGACATAAACCATTGTAAACCCTTTCTTGTGAATTGAATGATGAGAGATATTTTGGAATAAACCCACAAGGCACAAATCAAACCAAGTCACAATTAACTACCCCACAGATGCAAGCATTTGGAGAGAAAATGTATTCACTCATGCAAGATATTCAAGATTGATCAAATTTTGAAGCCACCAAGATGTGCGCACCCATGAGAAAGATCTATCATTAAGCCCAAAGATGATCTCTTCAACGCATTCCTCACAACAAGGTAAAGTAAACAACAACAAACTCCAACCAAAGAAACGTGAATTCCAAGCACAATAAACAAGAGGCTCTCTGAAAATAATGAATAATGCAAGCATACATTAAATAATTTTGCATAGGTCACATAAATTCACACAATACAAATGAAGCACCAAATGTATGACTTTATTGCATTAAGAATCCGACCCTTTACATTGATTTGTGATTACAATATATAGAATTTGATCCATAACTCTGAATTCTAAATTTAGGGCATCAGAGAGAAAAATAAATTAAACTAAAACTTTACTGAAAGGGAAACCACTCTTAACTGACACTAGATAACTTTCATGGATCCATAAATCCATTTACAATCAGTTTTCCCATGCAGGGAGGATCAAAATCGCCAAGAAGGAAGAGAAAAGGAGGGTTTCTTCTGAAAACTTGGAGTCTTCTTCTTGTTTCTAGGAGCCTTTATTGGAATCTTCATCTAGAAGATCTTCTAGTGGTGGAGACTGATAGGGGACCCTTAGTCCCTTAAAAATGAACTCAATTTGACAATCAATTAGATTTGGATTTCAACTGGTGTGCAAAAATATGATCTCACTGGAAACACCTAGTTTTTTTTTTTTTCAGACCCTGATCTCTACTTTGAAACTTTCTAATGTCAAAAAATTCTAAGTGTTTACCGTCAGAACTTTGGTTCGAAGATCAGACTTGTCAGAGGCCAAAAAGGCCAAAGTATCTATAAGGCTGAAAAGGCCAAAAACTTGGAGGGCCGAAAGGCCAAAGAATCTAGGAGGCCGAAAGGCCGCAAACTGTTCTGCTTGCATGGGTCGAAAGGCCGAAAGCTCCAAAATTTTCCTTAAGGAAATTTCTTAAGTGTCAGAAATTTCCTCTTCAAAATTGCTTTGTGGTCCAAGGGGTCAATTTGGGAATACCTCTGGTTGTGCAGCCCGGAGCCTTCGTATTATTTCCTAAACCTCCTCATAGTTTATCCCCTTCCTTTTTGCCCGATTAACCTTCTGTTCTTGCTTTTCTTTGAAGGTAGTTAGCTCAGAAGTGAAAAGATGGATCTCCTCTACATGATTCATCATCTGTGTCATCTCTTCTTTTGAATGAAATAATTATTACAATGATTCCTTAGTTTCTACACTTGCCATGATGTCCCTGAATTGTTGGACCACTTCTTTAGACGGTCGTAAGATGTTCTTAGCTTCATCCCAGTACAAATCAAGGTTGACCCCGGTGAAGAAAGCATATATTTCCTCCACCCATTCCAAGACTTCTTTTTGTTTCTCTAATATGGAGGCTTGACACTTTTCGTAAACACTGATTATCTTGATCATGCGCTTGATCCAAGTTTCAAAATTTTCTAACTCTTCACCTTCATATATCTTCACCAGGTTTTGGAAGCGTTGTTTCTTAATGATCTGTAAATCCTGGAGGGCAGTTCACCATTTTCTTGTTTCAGACTCCAGGCCACCCTCATCTATCATCAAATCAATCAAGTTTGTAGCCTCTACAAGGATAACCCTATAAGGTTTGAATATTTTCTTGATGGCAGCTTCCTCATAATGCTCAAAATCTTCCTTCCAATCTGCGCTTGCTCTGATGAAGGATGGGGTTAAACCTGTCGGCAAGTATGGGGTGTTTCTTTTATCCAACACTGCCTATAATGAGGCCTATGGGAATTTGGGGTCAATGGGACCAACCATTTTGTGAATGAATCTCTTCAATGCTTCATTCTGCTCGGTCAAGTTTTTTATGGTCTCTTCGCCCTTACTCATGAAACCCAGAGCATGTTTGAGCCTCAAGGCAGCTAGTGTCTTTCTCCCTTCACTGGTAGGTTCCCCTTAATCTACCTCTTCAAATGTATAGTCTTCTGAGGTAGTCAGGGCTTGAGAAGTGCTGGCGGATGGGACTGCAACCTGTGCCTTCCAGCGCCCCCTAGTGTCCTGAGTGACATAGGATATTGTGCTTGCGGGTAACACAATTTTTGCCTCATGAAAGGCTTTCCCTAAGGATGCTATACCTATATTTTCACCTTCATCCTTGTCTGAATGGGTCCTTCTCCTTGACTTAATTTCTTTAGTAAACTGTGTAGGTCTACTAGATGCAATGACTGACTCATATGGGGTATTTTGGAGAATTGAATCTAAATTTTGGGACCCTAGAGTCATTTCTTTGTCTGGCTTGTCTTCCTATTCCTATCTCTATTCCCCTTTACCCCCTTCTCTTTGGTTTTCTTCTTCCTCTTCCCGTTCCTCTTCTTCCTTGTCTCCTTCTTGCACTGCCTTATCTTATTTTTCCTGGCTTTTGTCTTCCTCTCCTAAGGAACTAATCGAGGCTTCAGTATTGAGACTAGTCATAAGCTTTAATGTGGTTTCAAAGGGTGATGTAGCCTCTTTGGTTACTGATCCTCTAGAGGTCAGGATGTGGCAAGTCAAAGGGCTTGATGATGGTGGATTAGGTGTTGGGAGATTCAAAATTGGAAGTGGAAGAGTAGTTGGTGGAGTTTGGAGAAATGGGGGTGGAGTAGGAATAGGAGGTGGGAGAGTAGTTGGTGGAGTAGGAATTTGAAGGGGTGTTATAATAGTATTGGTCTTTGTGGTAGGCTCATTAGTAGTCACCCCTTTGGTTATTGGAGACTCTTGATTCCTAGACCCTTGATCTTCTTTAGAAATATCTCCCACCTTGGGTGTATTTGGCTTCAGATTAGTGAATTTAGTGGGAGGTGGAGTTAAGATCACCTTTGGTTGAAAAAGAGAAGGACCACCTACTTCATATCTAGTTGCATAACTTGGTGTATCTTGGCCTTGGTTTGAGGAACCTTCTAGACCCTCAAAGTCTGACATTTGGAACTCATATGATCCAAGAGCATCTAAGGGGTTATCTTTCTCTTTAGGATCCTCTTGATGTTTCCTGCTAGTATCCTTTTCTCTTCTTTTTTGAGACCTCATCCTTTTAACTAGAGGGACCTCTTCCTCCTCCTCTTCTTTTGGGTCCTCTTGTATGGTTTCTAATTGCGGAGACGCAGAATCCTTCTTCCTCTTATATGTCTTCTTCCCCTTTCCAATGGTAAGAGGGTATTGTCCAGAGGTGGAGGGTCCTTCATCAGGTGGAACCTATGTTGGACCTATGGGAGGATCTATTTTCCTGGTCATTCTTATTTTAGGGGCCTTGGGCCTTGGGTTTGACTCGTACTCTACTGCACATTCATGGCCATACACCGTGCTTGGCTTCTGTGGCAGTGCCTTCTTGTATTGTGGCACTGTATTTATCTCTTCGCACTAGTTATCCACCTTCTTGGGTGGATCCATCAATGTTTTCATGGGTATTGGTCTCATTTTGTATGGCCTCTTGATCCATTCTTATGTTTTTCTCATTAAGTGCCTTTCTCGTAAATTTATATCATCATTTTCATCTTTTTCAACCTCTACGTTCATGATGGATCAGTCATATATCTTGTCATTTGTATAGATGGCCTCTAGGACCTCTTCTGAATCATACTCCCAAACCTTTGGGGGAATAAGGGTTTTTATGACTTCTTTTACCAAGGTAAGAGTCATTCTACAATAATCTCAGATTCTGACCTCATGGTCATCTACACAGTTCATCCAATGATCCTTCATGTGTGGTTCATGAATGTAGAACTTGCCAATAATGTGGTTGTATGTGCTTATAGGGTCAAATCGAGGTTGCACTATGTCGTAGAGCTGTAGGGGATAGTCATCCTATTCGAAGGCCAAATATTTATAGACCTTCATGTCCTATAGGGTGCATGGTCCTGGTGAGATGGGAAAATCCCAACAATGCTTCTTCTTGTGTTTTATGTGTTCATATGCGTCGACGAGCTGCCAGGCCATTTCCAAAATTATTATCCAATCGGATGGATATCTAGGCAACTTCTTTGGATTCACAGTTGATCCCACTATCTGAATGTACGTGAAGGTTCTAAATTATATGTAATAGGAACCTATGGCCCTCACCTTGGTGGTTGCTTCCTCTGACATCCTTTTTTGCAAAATCACCCTCAATAGATTAGATGATTGCGAAAATGAAGGCATCATTGACTATCTGATAGTCTGGGCTATCTTCTGACATTTTTTCCCTTTTCTGCAATTGGGGGTATACGATGTGGGGCCATGCATTGGGATCATTTATGATTCCTCTCTTGACAAGTCCTGGGTAATCTTCCCTTTCTGCCAGTAGGTACACCACATAAGTACTCATATAAAACTTAGGGTTGTGTTTTACCACCACCAGCTATTCATTCAACTTGTCACTGATAATGGTTCAATAGTCGAACCTAGACCTGCGGCCCTTGAGTCTTTCTATAAGGAGAATCATCCAATTTTCTAGTTGGAATGATTGTGGTAACCCATATACTCGGCTTATCATTGTTATGGCCACCTTAATGTCATCTTTCATGTATCCTCTTCTCAAGTCTATCTTGTCCAGCTTATTTTTGGGAAGAGGTTGCTCGAGGTAGTGGTTGTTGACTATTTCATAAGCTTCCTCCCCTTTGTTTCTGAACCATAAGTTTTCCTTTTCCATGAAAAAGTCATAGAACTTGTCTATGCCTTTGTGGAGATGAAAGACATACTCTATGATATCTGGCCTGATATCCAATACTACTTGGCCTTCGGTATTCTGGACCACCCTTTTGTCAAAGTCATAATGGTTTTGCAGGGTCATGATCAGCTCTGGTGAAGACACGACTACTGGGTGGGCTGCTGCACTGACCAGTCCTACTAATACCAGAGAGGTACAATCCTCTGATATCCCAGTTGGTTGACCACACCTTTTTAGAAAGACATCCCAATCCATGTTCCCGATATCAGTATCGGTGATTTTGTTGCTAATTTTGGAAGGGGGAATGTTCCCCTTGTATTGGTATTTCATGGGTGAAGTAGACTTTTTATCAGGCATTCCTGTAGTCAAACATGCAAGTATCAATATCCTATTTGAAGGACAAAATGAAAGAAATTTGACTAAACTACAAAAATAGAGAAAAAAACTCTAAGTAACCTAGAATGCAAGTTTTTTGCACTTTCAACCTTTTCGGGTTTTCGGATGCTAAAAAATGGTTCAGAGGCCGAAAAGGCCGAAAGTGCGAAAAGCCATTATTTGGAGAGTGGACTTCTTTAGACCCTTTGAAGTCTAAAAGTTTGAAGGCTTTACGAATGCTGAAAAGACAAAATCATGATGACTGAAGACCAGGTTTTGGGGATTCGGTTCTGTCAGAGTTTTGGACCTTTCAAAGGTCTGAAATGCTGAAAAAGATGAATCTCCAAAATTGTGATGAGAGATAACATGAATTTTGGGGATTCAGTCCTGTCAGAATTTTAGAATTCTTGGAGATCTGAAACGCTAAAAGGGCCGAATCTATGACAAACTATGACTAGACCTAGTTTTTGGCCTTTCGACAGCCGAAAACCTGTGACAAAGGTTGTGACTGAACGAAACCCTAACACAAAACCTAGAGGGAAAAACCTGACTCGACACGGAGGGACCTCCTACTAAAATGAAGGCGCCCAAAGGCCCTTAGAGACCAGGGGAGAAGGAGATCTGCACGCCCTAGGCTGGACAAGCACTAGGGTGAAAAAACCTTAAAACCTAAAAAGAAAGCTCGAGGAGGGAAAAGAAAATGTGAGGCAGCGAAGGAGACCTACCTCGGAGGGGCTAGGAGCAGGGGAGGATGACCTAACAAAACTTGGAGGTGTGCGCACGATCAATCTCGAGGTCAAGGGAGAAAATCTTTGAATCTGTGAGTTCTCAAGGAATTTTGAGTGAGAACACAAAGTGATCTTGAATTGGGGCCTTCGGAATTTATAACCCGCAGACCTTACATCAGTGTTTTTGGTGGTTTCAATGTCTCAAACAATGAAATTCCAGAGGTAGATGTCTTCAGACTTTCAGTTTTTTTGGAGGCTGAAAACACCGAAAGGACTGACTTTCAGCCATTTCAGCCTTTAGGAGTACTATGGTCCCCCGAAATGCCTAAAGGGATGAAAGGCCAAAAAATGTGCTTTTCCTTATCTAATCATGCTGATACATGTTTTCCTGAGACTGACCAACCGAGGACTCAAGGGTCCAGACAAGACCAAGAACCAAAAATCAAAAGAAGGGGGGGTCCCCATGGTCAAAGGACCAAAAAATGGGGTGTGTGTTGTGCACCCACAACAGTAGGATCTTGATCTTGATAATTCTAGCTTCTAAATCCCTGTCTTCTATACATGTGGAATGCTAGGATCCTTTGTTTGAATCTTCCTTGTTTATTATTATGTGTTTTTATTGCATAAAATTGGAAGAATATGTTATCAAATCAATTCTAGATTTTTTCCTTCATGATTGCATGCCAGATCTATTTTTGGGGCTTAAGGGTTTTATTTAATTGTATTATTTGCAAAATGGGCATCAGTGTTTTTATTTGGAATGATTTAGTATTCAAAACTACCATTAGGGTTTCAGATCTATGAATAATGGCCTCCTTTGTGTGAGATTTTGATATTGTTGCCAAAAATAGTTTAAACATTTAGATCTGTAAATTCTTTGTTAGAATAACTAAGAGGGGGGGTGAATCAGTGGCCTAAAAAATATTCCAATTAATCAACCCAAAAAATTAGTACCACAATATTAAGCCTCTAGTTATCTTCCTTCCTACAAGATGAATGCCTTTAAACAATCTTAACAAATAACTACTACTCAGAGTTCACCGTTAAACCTTATTCTTACTGTTTACAGATTAGCAGTCTTTCATTTACCAAAATATAGTAAATTTCTTAGTGTATACTGATCAATCCAGATTAGTTATGTGTAATGCAAAACACTAAAGTAATGACTCATAAACACATTGACACATGGATTTTTAATGTGGAAATTCTGTTAAGGGAAAAACCACTTGGGACCGGTAACCCAAAATTTTCACTCTTCTAAAGTGAGCTTGGTGAAGATCCAACCCTGTTAAGGGTTACAAATACATTGTTAGGTGTGACCTTGTTAGAGGATTTAAATAGAATAGTTTGTCACTTGATATTTGGCATCTCTATGCTACCTTATATGAAAAAACCCAGTGTAGTTTGTCAAATGGTATCTGGCATCTCATGCTATCTTCATGATCAAACGTTTTGATACTCCTTGTGATGTATCTCAATATAGAAAGGATTGTTAAGTCCTGCTCAGTTAAGAGACTTTTTGAATCAATGGTTAAACTGAAACAGTAAATGATCTATTCACATATACAACTATAGACTTGTAGATTTTTAGATCTATTGTAAGTTCATAATACCTTTCTGATCAATGTATCTTTTCAATACCTTTGCTCCACTTCTTTCTGCTCGGTGATGTTGTTCTTCTTTGTTGCTCGGTGTCTGCAGAAACCTTTAGCTCTTTCCTCAGCTTGATTGATCAGGACTGTATGAAGTTGTTCTTCACAAGTTTCCTTCAACATCCTTTTTCTCTATTCACTCCACTAATTAATAATGAGTTAGATTGTCTCTTTATAGACATGATAAAACCATTTTTAAGTTCTTGACTTTCTTGTTCTTGGCATGATCTGCAATTATAGCCAATCTTGCTTTAAAGCTTTTACTCACGTTTTATCTCGTAGATATCTTATTGCCAACTGTAATAAAACTTCTTTAAATCTTTTACTTATCTCTGGCTTTAACTTGTCAATGAAAACAATGTTAACAACTAGTTAACTCTATATTTATCTCTTGTCAGCTAAGTGTTTTGTCATTTCTGAACTTCAGTTCCTTTCAGTGTTTTAACTCTTGTTATCTTTGGTCAACACTTCAGTTCTCCTCAGGTATCTCCGTCGGGGATATTTGTCCATCGGGCATCACTGTGAAGTTTTTCTCATTGGTAATGCTTGTGATTCTTCTTGTCGGGTTTCTTGCTCGGGCATCACTGTGACTTTACTTTTGGGTTTCTCTGTTCGTCGGGGTGCACTGCCCGTCGGTGTTTGTAGTCACTTAGTTAATGCTAATCTTGTATGCATTATTGAAAGCATAACCTTTATCTTTTTCGGTTCTCTGAAGTCTTTGACACTTTGTATATATAACTAATCAGATTATATCAAGTTGACATCAATGACAATACAATCCATTAACTGATTTAATGTCTTGCATTATCTTTCTGTATTTCGGTGATCAACTTAACATCTTCAAACATTCAATCAGTTATGGTTCATCATTCTTTACCTTGGAAAGAAAAAATTTCACCCTTACCAGGTTCTTGTCCAAAACCCTAGATCTAGATCTGCATAGAGGAAGAGAAAACCAATAATTCATTGCATGCTTAAAAGTTTTCTTGAAGGGAAAAGATTAATATTAGATGTAATGTTCTTTCCCTTGTTTGCATCAATTGCATGTTGTAGGAAAATTTATTATCATTTGCCCTTCTATTAGTATTTTCCTTCTTTTATAAAATAATTGCATCCTTGTATTACATAGTTTGTTTTAGGAAATACCTCTTTATTATAATCTAAAAAGGCTTTGTTATTTTAAGAAATTAATTTTTTTTTTTTAAATAAGTTGCCGAAAAAATACGATATAGTGTTTTCACCAGAAAATAAAGAAATTAATAAGAAAAAATATATTAAAAAAATAGGGATTGTTATCAAACTTATGCATGTAAAATTTAAATTAAATGTAAAAGAGAAAATAAATTAAAAAAATAAAAGAAAGAAAGTTTGTTTTAATTTTTTTTGAAAAAAATTAAATTTAAAATTTTTATTAAGGTGTGTGGTGGGGGCCACCACACCCCCAACCACCCGTGCTGCAGTGTGGTCACCATTGTGTGGGCTGTGGTCCGTGGGGATTGCGGTTCTGCTGCATAGGGCAGTGGGCCGCGGTACACCCACAGTACCCGTTGCACAGTGGGTCGCAGGTGGTGGGTGGGGCCGCGGGGAGGTGGAGACCCGCTGGGCCCACACGCCCTGATTCCCCCACTTGTTATTTAAAATTTTTTTATTTAAAAAAAATAATTATTTAGTTTTTATTTTATTTAGTTAGTTAAAATTTATTTTTAATTAATAGTTATAAAGTTTATTATTGTATAAGTTTTATATTTATTAATTGTTATTTTTTTTATAAAGTTTTAATTATTATGTTGGTTTTATTTTTACTAATAGTTTTTTTAGTTGTTAAAAATATTTTATAATAATATTATTATTATTAAAATTAAATTAAATAATAATTATTAACTAAGATAAATAATTAGTATGATATATTATTAATGTTATTTTGAGGTTAGCACTTATATTTATGAATTTTGTTTTATTAATGTCATTGGAAAAGAATGAAATGTTAGTTAAGTTAATGGAGAAATTTAACTCTTTGATTTATGTGATCATGAACTACTTGTAATGATTTTGTTCTGTGATCTTGATTTGAATGCTTTTGTAAGTAAAAGATGTTCTTAATAATTTTGATTCGTAGTTATGCCTGGTTTCTTTCACGTATACTCTCTTAATCAAATTGTGACTTTTATGATGATATATGTATGTCATTGCATTCCTTGTGGATTATATGTTATTGTATATGGGAACTACTTTGACTATTAGGGGGTGAAACCAGAGGTTTTGGGGTTTTTTGTTTCTGTATGGAGTCATGTGTGTTTTCAGTGCATGTTGCTTATATTGTCATTTTGGTCTCGATTCTTTATACCCAACCTAGTTTGTCTATGCTATCTTATGTGATTCTTTGATAGTACTTTAATTTGTTATGATTAATTGAGAAACAGTGTATTCCTGTATGGTCAGGAAGTAGTTTGAGATTTATGTTATACCTTCATGATATTGTTATGAGCCTAGGTAGGTTAACTGAGTGTATAGAGGGGAAGTGGCTTGCAATGGGGGCCAGGGCCCTAAGTGGCTACTAGGGTAACTCATAGGCAAGTTACTTAATGAGTGAAAATATGAAACATTAAAGGGGTTTTAAAATGAACTAATTTAAGATGTCTGAGTCTCTACCCATGCCTTGAGTGTTATTATAGGCTAGGATGGGGGTTAGGATCCTTGTCTTCATGAAAGGATTACTGAGCCACATAGAGTCACTGGGGGGCAGAGTCCAAGGAGGACTACTAGGGTAACTCAAGGTTAGACTTATGTGATAACACTTCCCTATATATATAGCTTAGTTTATCCTACGTATGTCGAGCACCTCTAGTATTGTGTATATTCCTTATTGTGATTCAGAAAGCTTCTAGGATCTTCCTATGTCTTTCTTTTATGATGCATTGTGTACCTTTGAGGTTTCCTTCTTGTTGTATACCCATGTGAGTGGTCCTGATATTATCTCCCCAGCACAATGGGGGTGGGCCTTTGGTTCCACGAGGTCGGGTGGTAGTGATTCTTATTACCATTGAGATCTGACGTTCTTCTTCATGCTTGGATTATCCTTGTTGTAGTTCTATCTTCTTATTCTGTTGGAGACTTGTTCAATTTTATGAGTTGCATACTTGTAGCATATTTTCATAGTGGTTACCATCCTTTTTGAGGATGTATTATATTGTTATGTATTATTGCATACCCTGCGACTTGTGCACTGGATGCTGACTCGTTTGTATACCTTGGGTATTAGTTGCATAGGTGATCTTATTTTATGAGATGTATATCATGGATTTAGTTGATGTATCTTTTATGTTGGTTCTTTTTGTTGTTCTTCATAGATTAGTTTTCTTAAGTAATTCTACGTCAAGGAACTCTCAAGATTTGTAACCTTTGTTGAGATGTATTTATGTGTATGTCATGTATCTGATTGTGTTTCTTTCACGTTGTTATCATTATTGTTTGTAAACATTTAAAAAAAAATTTATCTTGTTAACTTAGTTGCATGTTTAGGTTAGTTCTCGTGGGTTCCCTAGTGGGGCATTACAGATCCTAGAAGACTATTATGGAAATAAATTCTTGTAGTAATCAGATACTAAGAAATCTATGTTTGGCATTTTGTGTCTGAATTGTGAGTATCTATCTAGTTGTACGAAACTAACAATATTATTACTAGTATAAAGGTGTGATGAGCCATTATAAATAGAATAGTTGTATATTTATCAGAATAGTGTATGCACCCTAAAATGGTCGCCTAGACTTTGGGTCCCATTTCTCAATTTATCAAATCCCTGAATCAATATTTTCAAATATCAACAATATCAATTATATCAATTTCCTTGATCAAATCATAATCAATTCAATATTTCCTAAGGTTTGANCCTTATTTAATTTAAAAGAGAAAAAATAAAAATAAAAATCTTATTTAATTAAGAGAACATGCTCTCTTTTAATTAATTAAAAATCTCTTTTAATTAAATAATAAAATCATTTTATCCTAAGCCTTTATTTAATCAAAAGGAATTTCCTCATCTTTTATTTAAATAAAAAATCCCCACTTTTCTTCTTATCCTATGTTGCACAAATAAAGCATTATTCTTATTTTATAAAAAGGAAAAAAACACTTTTTGTCTTATGTGGGACACAAAAGTCAACTCC
>MU227926.1:793661-807733 GCA_018584345.1 Thuja plicata
ATGATTATGTATATTGTTTATAGTGTATATTTTGGAACTAAGGTAATCATAGTATTGTTAATAATTAAAAATTACTTGATGTGAAGTTTAATATTCTTAATTACTAATTATTAATAATATGGCTAGGCTATATATTACTTATATCTTCTATGTCACATATTATGATAATAATAACTATGTGTATTAATGATTATAAAGTATTTATTATTGTTATATTTATGTATTATATAGTTGTGAGAGTATAATTATATTGAGTTATTTAATTATGCCCTTTAGCTAAGAGTTAGTTGGGGTTTGGTTACCTTTGGAAAATATATTTATATGGATTCTATTTTTATTTTGAGGGGGAGATTGGCTAAAACCTCAAGGAGAGCTTGGTTGTACATTTCATAGAGATTTTTAAGAAAAACTTATGATAGGCGAGGGAGAGTTTGTGAGCACAATTCTTTAAGGATTCATAAGTTTCCTTGTTTTGGGGGAGAGAGGTATATATGAGGGTTTCAAGAGTTGAGAGAGGGATTTTTTTTTGTATAATTAGCTCTTCTTATTCCATGGATATTTTTGAAAGTGGAGAGGATTTGAATGATGCATCTCAAGTTTGGATTTCTCTTCCTCTTTTGTCTCCTTCCTCCTTCAGTTGAATCTTTGTAGGACTTGAGGTATGGATTGAATTTATTGGTTGTATTATTTATCTAATAAAATATGGATTTATTAATATTTTCTCATGATGTATTATATATGTAATTTCCATTCCTATAGTTATTTAAAAGTTTTAAGTTCCTTTTTGTAAAAATTGTCATGTGTTTTCCTAGGGTTTTTAACAACCCATTTTTGGAGATATATTATTTAAATAATATAAATTGAGTCTATGGTTTTTATTATTAATTTTTTTGGATTTTAAATTCAATTAGCTCAAATGGTTATCTCTCATATTTCCTTTTTAGGGTTGAATTAATGCTCTATTATAGATATTTTGTCAAACTATTCTTGTCCATTCTTTGTTCCAATTTTTTTGTCAAATGTATTTGTATGGTATAGGTTGGTATGATCATGTAAAATTATAAATTTGATATCATAGATGGTACTCTATCCCATCTTTCATTTTCCATTAGTTTGGAGTTTTTTTATTATATTTTGTGAAAGTTACAACCATTTTAGTGAAGGTAGATCAGAACCCTAACTAGGGTTTTTTGCTTTAGAACATAATCCATAACTTTATTTTCCACCGTTGAATCTTCATAAAAATTGGATATAATTCTTTTAATTTTGTTTTATTGATTCACACCGAAGAGATTTCCTTAATTTTTTTTTTTTGTGGAAGTTATGAATTATTGTTCACTGATGACTATTCTTCGCATTTAACCATAGTTTGAAATAAATAAATTTTAGAAGTTATCATGTGTTAGAGGCCGGTAGGTTGTCAGAGGATTTTAGGTTATTATTTTTTATTCATTTGGACCTTTATTATTCTGAATATGGTTATGATATCATGTTGGTTCATTCTGATGCCTTCTTATGTGCTTTGAATAAATTTGGATGATAGATTAGAGTTTAGGGTTGTCTAGTGTATTAGGAACAAACAATGATCACCTAAACCAAATGAAATGGTAATATGTTGTTATGATGTCATTTTTTATGGTTTGATGTAATTATTTGGTATTTTTATGATGTTGTATTTATTGGTAAGAACCTAGGTACACTAGGTGAGTGGCTCAAAATGGGTGTTGGGGCACAAAGTGACTGCCATGAGAATCTCATTGGTGAGTTATTAATCAAGTGAAAATGTTAATAAAATTAATTGGGAAGGGGGGATAAATACAATAAAAAAATTATGGTTGGTTTGTATATTCCTCTTGGAGTACCAGGGTCCATGTGACTTCTAGGAATGATCACAGTGAGGGGGTACTGAAGTCCATGAGTATGACTGCTAGGAATGATTCTAGTGAGGGGGTACTAGGGTTTGTGAGCACTAGGAATAATTCCAATGAGAAAGGATATGATATGACACTCACCTAGTTTATACTCTATAGCCCTTACTTCTTGTTTGTAGTGCCTCTGGGAGTCCTGTTTGAGTTGTTGTCTTTTGTGATTCATGTTTGTTTTATGGGAAGGGTTTAAGCCAACTTAGGTATGTCTTAGTTATTACCTCTTGTGTGGGTCTTGGTTTCTATATCCTAGCTCAAGGGAGTGGGCCTATTGGTTCCACGTGGTTGATCTTTATATATCGAGGTTTTGTTTGTGTTCTCTTGGATGATCCTTGCACATGTTCCTTTCTAGATTTGCAGTTGAAGATTTCATATTATATATTATATCAAGTTGATATGTATTGATGTATATATATTAATGTAATTATAATCTTGGGTTAAAGGAGTCATATGTATGATGCATAATTATGTATAGTGATGTAATTTTATGTATAAGGGAATGGGTAGTTGTAGGTGAAAATAAAGGGGGAAAGATTATATTATGGGTGGAACATGTTGTTAGCATTAAAAGGAAGTTCTCTTTATTATTTGTTCATATTTCTCTTATTCTTTTATGATTTTCATCTATTAAGGAAATGAACTTAGATATATTTATGGTGCTAGAGCACCTTAAGGTCTTGCAAAGATCTTTAAAACATTTTGGCTTGTAGGTTGGTTTTTCCAACCACCAAAGGTAATAAGGACTAAGTATTAAATCCCAAGTTTTTTTTGTGTGTGCCTAGAGGTAGGAGTGATTAGGGTTTAGTGTTTGATGTGATCAAATAGGATCAAGGGGTCTAAGTCCTAGAAAGTCAACCAAAAGATCAAAGGTTGACCAAACTCCAAAATAGAGTGACACTTGTGATTATATGCATTGGATTGAACCAATAAATAGTGGGAGCATGTGGAGGAGAGTTTCCTTGATTACTATATGAAAGGATAATATTGGTGGAGTTTCTTAAAGAATCCATTGAAAACAAAGAAACCAAACTGGTAAACATGCTCCTAAAACCCTTAGAAATAGGGGTTTGGTGAAAGTACAGTGTATAGACAGGGTGAGGGTCTAAAACCTTGACAATACTAGAGCTTAGGATAGACCTAAAAATAATACATAGTTGATTTAAAGGGTCATTAAGGGGATTTGTGAAGAAATCCAAGAAGACTAGTTTTTAGGAGGCCTAATTGACCAAAAAGGCTACATGGCCTCAAAATCTAAAAAATAGGAAACCGATTTAAACCTAATGAAGGGATCCATAAAAGTGGATCAAAACCAGTTGAAAGTGACCTAGGAATGGTTAGGAATCTCATTTCTATTGCCAAGGTCAGATTCAGGAATAATTTGTCTAGAATAGGCCTATGGGTGCATAGTTAAATGGAGAAGAAATTGAAGGGAGTTTGAAGTTGGTGGTGAGTTCTAAAGGAGATAGGGGATCATAGAGTTCTCATCTGGTTGGGGTAGTGTTAGAAACCCTAAGAAGACAAAAGTAAGGGTCTTGGAAAGAGAAAGAGAGCTCTTAGAAGTTAGGACTCCCCATCAAATTGGTATCAGAGCCATTGAAAGACTTGGGAAGTGGTTAGTGTATGTCAGAGGGAAGTGAATCTATTGGAGAAAGCACCATGGTGACCAATGTAGAATTGGAAAGGGAATTGTCCAAGAAAAAATTCAAGAATAGACTTCTTGAAGAAGCTATGGAGGAGATGAAGCTAAATTTGGTAGAAGTTGCAGAGGCAGAAAACAATATGAAAGAACAAATGTGAGAGGAGAAAGATAAGGAAAAGAGTCAATTTGAAGAGGAGGAAGAACCAGAGCATGACCCTCCTTTACCTGAGGAACCATTCCTCAAGGCCCTCAAGGCATTAAGTGGCAAGGCACTAGAAGGCATTTTGATCTTCTCTGGCAAGATGGATGCACATTTGGTTATGGAGTTGATTGAGGCTATGGAAAACCATTTTGAATGTGATAGAATCACAGAGGCACAGAAGGTGAAGATAGGCAAATCAAGGCTAAGAGGATAAGCATTAAATTGGTGGAATTTTTTCTAGAAGAAAGAGAAAGGGGAGGAAAGAAGCCAATAGAAACTTGGAAATCTATGGTGGCTAAAGTGAAAGAGAACTACTTACCAGAGGATTATAATATCCAGCTACATAAGAGGAGGCAAAATTTTAGACAAAAGGATCTAGATGTGGCATCCTATACCAAAGAGTTCCAAAAACTATGTCTTAGATCAAGAGTGAAATAAGTGGAAAGCATCAAATTTTCTACGTTCCTCAATGGTCTCAGATGGAACATACAAGAAGAGTTGAGCCTCTTCACTTTAACTTCTATCCATGGGTGTTTTCAAATGTCCCTTAAGGTGGAATAAAAACTCAAAAAGAAACAAGATTCCAATTCTAGGGGAAGAGAAGAGGTAGAGACTCTAGAGGATGACATAGAGGTGGTTCTAGTGTAAGGAAAAATGACACCAGAAGCCAAGGAGATTCTAGGGTTGTTGAAAAAAACCATGAGACCAGTAATAGAGGAAGATATAACAGAGCTAGAGGATTTCACAGTGGTGGAAGAGGCAGATTTGATGGGTTTGGAAGGAGCTCACACTTTTCTACAATGAAGTGTTATTATTGTGGCCAATTAGGTCACCCTACCTATAGGTGTCTAGATAAGCCAACGTCTTCACAAGGTGAGAAGAAGATAGCATATGTTCAAGAAGAGAACATGACTAAACAATCATAGATCAGTTTGAATTCAAAGAAGGGAGAGAACCTCATGCTTAGGAGGATTCTAAACAAAGAACCTACAAAGGATGAACACAAGCAGAGAAGGTATCTTTTTAGATTCAAGTGTAAGATTCTTGGTAAAGTGTGTAGGGTCATAATTGACTCTAGATCTAGTCACAATGTGATCTCAGAGGAAGTAGTGTAGAAGCTTAAATTGGTCAAGATTCCTCATGTGTGACCTTACAAAGTAACTTGGTTGAATAAGGGACATAATATACTGGTTAATGAACAAGTGTGGTTTGAATTCAATATTGGAAAGTATCAAGATAAGATACTTTGTATTGTATTACCAATGGATGCATGCCATCTATTTCTTGGAAAACCATGGCAGTATGAAAGGGGGGCAGTTCACCATGAGAAGGAGAATAAGTACTCATTCAAGAAGAGTGGAGTAACTTATAAGATACAATCTTTGATAAAAGAAGAAATAGTGGAGAAGATGGACTCCAACTCTCTACTAATGAGTGGGAAGGAATTCCTCAAGGACATGAAGGAGGAAGAAGGAATTGGCTATGCAATTTTGGTGATGCCAAGAGAGGAAGAGACACCTAAACAAACACCTACGCCAGCAGCAGTAAAGCAATTGTTAGATAAGTTCCAAGAAATCATTTGTGAAGGGACTCTAGCTACACTATCCCCAAAGAGAGAGATCACTCATCAAATTGATTTTGTGCTAGGGGCATCATTGCATAACAAGGATGCATATAAGATGACACCAGAGCATAACAAAGAGATTGCAAGGCAAGTATAGGAGCTTTTGGACCAGGGCCTGATAAGGAAGAGCATCGGCTCATGTGTTGTCCCAGTGGTGTTGGCTCCTAAGAAGGGAGGTAAGTGGAGAATGTGTACTGACTCCAGGGAAATAAATAGGATAACTATTAGATATAGATTTCCTATTCCTAGGATAGAAGATTTGATAGATTGCTTGGGGGGTGCTAAGTACTTTTCAAAGATTGATTTTAAAAGTGGATACTATCATATAAGGATGAAAGAGGGTGATGAGTGGAAGTAAGATTTTAAAACCACACAAGGGTTATATGAGTGGTTAGTAATTCTATTTGGGCTTACAAATGCACCTAGTACTTTTATAAGGGTCATGAATGAACTCTTGAAGGATTATATAGGGGTATTTGTAGTAGTCTACCTAGATGACATCCTCATTTTTAGTAAAACAAAGGAAGAGCATATGAAACACTTGGAACTTGTGTTGAAGAGGTTGCGAGTGGAGAATCTCACCATAAATCTTGAAAAGAGTGAGTTTATGAAACAAGAATTAGTCTACCTAGGATTTGTAGTATCCCAAGGTGACTTGAAGATGGATAAGAGCAAAGTGGAATCCATATTAAGTTGGCCTACTCCTAAGATAGGGACTGAAGTCATAAGCTTCCATGGGTTATCCCAATTCTATAGTAAAATTTTTAGGAGATTTAGTGAAATTTGTGCACCTATCCTAGATACCATTAAGGGTGGAGTTAAAACAAAATTTGTGTGGACCAAGAAAGCTAATGAAGTATTTGAGATATTGAAGAAAGAGATAGCCACCCAACCAATACTAGTTTTACCAAGCTTTGAGAAGTTGTTTATAGTGGAATGTGATGCTAGTAACATAGAGGTGGTTGCAGTCCTAAATCAGGAAGGAAGACCAGTAGCCTTCTTTAGTGAAAGGCTTAATGGAGCAAAATCTAGGTACTTATCCTATGATCTAGAGCTTTATGCATTGGTGCAATCTCTAAAGAAGTGGAGGCACTACTTGTTGCCAAAATAATTTTTAGTATATACTGATAACCAAGATTTGAGCTATATAAATACACAAGAGAAGCTTAGCTTAAGGCACATAAAATGGATGGAGTTTCTACAGTCATACACTTTTACTATTAAGCACAAAAAGGGGGTGAACAACAAAGTAGCAGATGCCCTTAGTAGGAGATTTCTCATCATCCAGGAGATTCAGTTGATGAGTACAAGGATAGAAGGTTTCAAAGACCTTTATGAAGGAGATTCATATTTCTCATAGATCTATAAGGTGTGTACTAATTTTGAGAATCGCTTTCATAGTGAGTTTACAGACTATACCTTACATAATGGATTGTTGTTTAAAGGGAAGAATCTATGTGTACCAAGGGGTTACATGAGGGAGAACCTCATCCAAGAGAAGCATAATGGAATTTTGAGTGGACACTTTGGGTTGAATAAGACCGTAGACATAGTGGAGAGATACTATTGGTGGCCCAAGATGCAGAAAGATGTAAGAAGATATGTGGAGCAGTGTGGAGTATGTCAGAAGGAAAAGGGGACATCATCAAATGCAATTCTTTACCAGTCATTTCCCATCTCAAATAGACCATGGGAGTGCATAAGTATGGATTTCATAGTGGGATTACCTAGGACTCCAACTGGTCTAGACAATGTGTTTGTGGTAGTGAATAGATTCAGTAAAATGAGTCATTTCATCCCATGTAAAATAACACATGATGCTAGTCACATTTCCCATCTTTTCTTCAAGGAGATAGTGAGGATCCATGGCTTTCCAATAAGTATAGTTGCAGACAGAGATGTGTAGTTTATAGGGCACTTTTGGAAGACCCTATGGAAAAGACTAGGAACTAACTTGTCTCATAGCTCTGCATATCATCCTCAAATGGATGGTTAGACAGAAGTAATAAACAGGGTTCTTGGAAACTTGCTAATATGTTTGATGAAAGAGTATGGGAAAGGTTGGGAGAAATTCATCCCACATGTAGAATTTTCCTACAATGATAGCACAAATAGGACTACTGGTAAGATTCCATTTGAGATTGTATATGGTAGTCATCCAAGGGTTGTACTGGAGCTCAGGGACTTAAAAGGATACAAAGGAATCAGTGGACATGTAGATGACTTTGCATAGTCAATGAGAGAAGTTCATGAGCAAGTGAAGAAGACTCTAATGGAGGCCAATCAAAATTTGAAGGCTAAAAAAGATGAAGGAAGGAGAGACCTACAATTTCAGGTAGGAGACTTTGTGATGGTGTATTTGAACAAGGATAGCTTATAGAAGGGGATACCAAGTAAACTATAGATGAAGAGGATTGGACCTTGTAAGGTATTGGCTAAATATGGTTCCAATACCTACAAGATAGATCTACCAAAGGATATGTCTATTTCCCCAATTTTAAATGTGAAGGACTTGATTCCATACAAAGGACCAAACATAGGTGAGGAAGAGTACAATATAGAGGTAACTAAGGATGTGGAAGAGATCATAGTACCTATTCAAGAAAAGCCACAAGTGGAGAGGATTCATGACTCAAGGGTGAAAAAGAAGACAAGGAAGAAAGTCTACATGGAACACTTTGTGAAATGGGAACACCAACCTAAGTTAGAGGCTACATGGATAGCATAGGTAGACATAAAGAAGCATGGAAAAAGGATGGATCTCATCACACCTAAGATACCTTGATTTTCTTGTTGCAGGGGGAGGATGGTGCAGGAGCACCTTAAGGTCTTGTAGAGATCTTTAAAACATTTTATCTTGTAGGTTGGTTTGGCCAACCACCAAAGGTAATAAGGACTAAGTATGAAGTCCCAAGTTTTTTTTGTGTGTGCCTAGAGGTAGGAGTGATTAGGGTTTAGTGTTTGATGTGATCAAATAGGATCAAGGGGTCTAAGTCCTAGAAAGTCAACCAAAAGGTCAAAGGTTGACCAAAACTCCAAAATTGAGTGGAACTTGTGATTATAATTTTTTTGGACATTTGAAGGTCATATTAAGTGGTCTAGGATCGAGTTGGGCCATTAGAAGTATTAGTTTGTCATTTGTGAAAAAGATTTAAAAGTTGCTCATGACAACTTTGCAACTTTGCAAAGTTGTCATAAGAACATTTCCTAAAAAATAGGAAAGGGCTTTAATGGTGCCCAAATCCTGACATGAGGGTCCAAACATGTGGGAATATTATATAAGGTGGAGAAAACCCTAATCTGATAGTTGGTTGTTATTGTGTATGGGCTGTGTGTTTAGAAGGAGAGAATTGGATTGTATTTTCTTAATAGAGCCATCATCCAGTACTTTAATGGATTGAATGGAGTTAATTAATCTATTGAGATTGTATTTTGTGTTATCTAGTTGTTCTATATGGCATTAGTTTAGTTTCTTAGTGTTCATGCTTTCCAATTTGTAAATACTTTGTGTTTTACTGGTTCACTGTCTTATTCTGGGCTAGTCATGTAAAATATGAACCCCACTTGACTTCTCATGGCTAAAAAGTTATGGAAACTTGGGATCAAGTAGGGGACCTTGTATATAGTGTATATATGGTCTGTGGAGAATTTTCTTGCAGGGGAGCTATTTTTTCCAACAAGCCCTAGGTGAGTGCAGTGGCATTCTGGTTAGAGGCTTGTGTAGAACAGTAGCATGGAAAGATGCTAGATGGATTGGATTGATACAATAAATGGTTAGAGCATGTGGAAGAGAGTGTCCTTAATTAATTTATGCAAGGAGAAGATTGGGTGATTTTTTTAAAGCATCCATTCAAGACAAATAAACCAGACTAGTAAACATGCTCCTAAAACCCTTAGAAATAGGGGTTTGGTAAAAGTCCAGTGTATGGACATGGTGGGGGTATAAAACCTTGAAAATCCTAGAGCCTAGTATAGACCTAAAAGATTCCATAGTTTATTTGGAGGGTTGATAAGGGGTTTTGTGAAGAAATCCAAGAGGACTAGTTTCTAGGAGGCCTAATTGACCAAAAAGGCTACAAGGCCTCAAAATCTAAAAACTAGGAACCCGATTAAAACCTAATTAAGGGATCCATCAAAGTGGATCAAAACTAGTTGAAAGTGACCTAGGAATGGTCAAGAATCCCATTTCTATTTCCAAGGTCATATTGGGGAGGAATTTGGCTAGAATAATCCTATGGGTGCATAGTTGAATGGAGGAGTTGAAGGGAGTTTGAAGTTGGTGGTGAGTTCTAAAGGAGATAGGGGATCATAGAGTTGTCCTATGGTTAGGTTAGTGTTAGAAACCCTAATAAGACCAAATTAAGGGTCTTGGAAAGTGCAAGAGAGCTCTTATAAGTTAGGAATCCCCATCAATTTATGTATTTATGTAATTAGGAAATAATTTATTATGTCCTAATGAAAGATTCAAAGGTAATTATTATGAAATGATAGATTAGTAATTAGAATTATAAATAATGAATAGTTATGAAATAAGTTGGTAACTTGATTTTAATGTTCAATATTTGGTTATGTTTACTTAGTGCATAAAATGGGTATGGATTAACGAAGTATGTAAGATAATGCCTACCTTAATAAATATTGACCTTTTACCTAAATTATTAAAGGAAAGTGATATAGAGAATAGTAAATGTTTCTATTATGAAATTAATGAAATGGTTTGATAAGAGGGATAATTATATTAGATTATTAACTTATATATTTAATGAAAGAAATGAGTCAAAAATATTTACCTTGGTGCATTAAAATTAACATAGACCAGTAAAGATCATAATTCAATGAATATCTTATGAATTAAATTAGATTAGATAATGTTGCCCTAGTAGTGATGCTAGGGAGCTTGTGTGGATGTAGGTTGATTATATCATGCATTCAATTTTATAAATAAGTGCTTAATTTTATTTTAAAAAGATGAAGTGTAAGGATGTATATTATTTTAGTTGTGAAAAAAATATTAATTGCATCTTTTAGAGGTTTTATGTCTTTTCCTCACGGGTTCCCTAGCGGGGTGTTACACTGGGGAATCAAAAATTATGTCAATATTGGGAAACAAAAAATTGTCTTTTCAAGATGCCTTATTCATATCATTGAAATATATGCATATACGAATGCATCTGTCAGGTTTTCTGATAAAGACTATATTTTATATCCAAATAAAATAGTTAATGGGACGAATAAAACTAAATTGCAGGAGCTTTTACATTTCAGTCTTGACCATTAGGGAAATCCTTGGATTAATTTTTTGGAACTTCTATTTTATAGGCTTAGCATTGGGTGTCAGGACTATATTGTGAACCACAATGGCTTCATCAATTCTTGGCATGTCCCTTTTGTGTGTGTCTTTTGTGGTTCCTGCAAGCTGCAACACAACACTTCAATAAGTCATTAAATTAGTGCAAAACAAATAATAAGCCATCAAATCAAACACTAAAACTAACTTATTGCTTCCTATCTAAGAGGAGTGTGAAGAATGCTATAATTTCCCTCAGATTATGCATTAATCAGTGACATATACAACCTAGAATGGAAGATTCAAATGAAACTAGCTTATATGCTCAAGAAATATTCATTTTAACTCTTAAATTTGAAGATTATAACAATGCAAAGAAAAAATTAAGCTAAAATGCATGAAAATCTTTATCAATACTAGCAGCATAAGTTTGCAAATTGAAAACTCAAATTAGGGGGCCCATTGAGCTTAAAATTCATTCTATTTATAGAAGAATTTGGTGAATGAGAGATTGAGATTGAAAGTCGAAGAGAGGTGGAGATTGAATCTTTGGTGATCCATGTGAGGTGATCCAAGTGATTTCACTCCCATTGGTTAGGGAATTTACTTTTCCCTTTTGTAAATGGAAATGTAATTTGAGGATTTATTTAATTCCCTTTTATTAATTACTTTAGCCATGTTTTGATTTGTTTTGACAAAATTGAATTGTTTTTTATTTAATTCAATTGTTTTGAATTAATTAAATTGTTTTGATTTAATTGGCTAAGGCAATTAATTTGACTTAGTGATTAAATCAATTAGGAGTTTAAATTTGATTTAATGAACTATGCCATTAAATTGAAGAATTGTCTGGACATAATTAGGGGTATGATCACACTTAGGGAAAATAGGGTCAATGGTCAGAGCAGACCAAATTAGGGTGGTTACACTTGTATGCCCAAGCAAAAACATTAGAGTATTGATGAAGGAAGTTGGTATGTGCCTTGACTTCTTTGTAAGAGAGACACTTCCCTACCTTAATGATCCAGTCTTGATGAACAAAGTCCATAGGGACATCAATAGTGTCACCTTTTACAAGGACACTATGGTCTTCTAGATGTGGCACTAAAGGGTAGTTTCAGGCATGAGATGGGGGGACTCCTTAATTCACACTTTTGACACTCTCCCCAAAATATGCATGAGTCTCCACATAATAAGGAAATTGTCTCTTGTGATGAAAGGAATGTAGACCATCATAAACACATAAGACTTGTTGATGAGCTTCATTTAATAAGAACACATCAAGGTGAACCACATTTAACCTCATGCTAGAGTTAGTGAGTTCTAGATGGACCAACTCCAAGGGCTCAACAAGAATCATGTTAATTTTTAGTCATGGTTTTTCCTTACACTTGGAAGGACAAAAGCCTATTCCAATGGTGTGACATTCAAGGTCTGGTTCAAGGGGGAACCTAATACCTTCATGGTCAGGTCCACAACCTCTTCCATAATAACATCACCTAGAAACCAGCTCATATCCTCTCCCGTAGATCAAATTAATCTCTTGAGAAATATGGGGATTGGTGTTCAAGAGATGATCAATATGATAAGACTCATTGGGCTTAATAGAGGCATAGTCATGTTTTGTAGCCATTGTAAACAAAATTTTGGGAATCTTAAGGTTGACTCGGTTGAATTTTTATTCTCTGACATGAGAATCAGAAAAATCTAAAGTTCCCCAATCATCTCATGTGCATGCATTGATATGAAGGGTAGAAGGAGCCTCTATAATGCCCCACCAGGAAACCCAAGAGAGATTAACCTAAAACATGTTACTAAGTTTGAAGAACAATATTTTTTTTACAAGTTACAATTGAAAAGGAATACAATGTAGAATAAATATAACATAAGACAATACATACTCATAAATTCAACTCATTTACAGATTACAAATCTTAAGGGTTCCATGACGTAAATGTTACTCCAATTGCACATTGAAGTTGTCATTAGTTATCAAGAAGACATAATGAACAGTCGGTAACAGAGTCACAAAAAATACAGTCGCTATAATCACTGAAGTACAAAGTTAACCGAGAGCACTGATCATGCTCACACTTAATTGAGCACAGTGATTACTGAGTAGATAGACTATACCAAGCAGTAGACAACATCAAGCTACACAACATAACCAAACACCACTATAACTGAGATACAAAGACAACACTGCTCACTGAGAGACAACAATAACTGAGTGGAACAAAGACTACCTAAAATTTTGTTATGGCACATCATTCTATGTAACAACATTTTAGCTGACCTAGATAACATTTTACACGATCAAGGAGGACATTAATTATGGATTTACAACATTAATTTTTTATGTCTCCTATGTGTAGATGATCAAGGTAAATTTTGTACACCATTAATCTTAGCGTAAGGATGTAATTGTTAAGCCCTAATTAGGTCATATCATTTGATATATAAATGTATAGATGTCAAATTTTGTAAAGTATGTTGATCAAGTATTGATCAAATAGCTGCCATAATACAGACATTAGAGATCACACAAGGATTTTAAGGATAGAGACTACATTGCAGAAATCAGTTTTCAGAACTAAGGCAAGGCTATCAAGAATAACAGAGCAGAAGATATTATCAATCACATTGAGGTGATATATTTTTTTATGAACTTACTGGATCTGTATTAGCAATATTGAGATTTTAAATGTTTCAGATCAAATTTCAGTTACTCTCTAACAATTGTAATAGACCCCAAAATCTCTTAATAGAGTAGACTTAACTTTCTTATTCTAAATCTCTTAACCGAGTGCACACATACTTTGTGTTACAAAATCTTAACATGAGGTAGATCTAATCAAATCTCATTGTTACTCCTAATAGGGTAAGATTGTCACAAGTGATCATTTTTGTAAAGATTTAACAGGCTAACTTTATTTTTGTAGTAGTGAAGTTTTGTGGGTCTCATCTGTTGGAATTATGTTAAATTTGTCATCAGTGAAAACACTTATTTGATTCTGAATGCTTACCGAGCTCATCACTCAGTCCACAGCTTATACCGAGCATTCAGTAATCACCTTGGAAAGCTCAGCGGTTAAACAGTTCAAACCGAGTAGAACAGTGATCACCGAGCATATGAACAGTTCAGCAGCGGTTACCGAGAAGAGAAACATTTACCGAGTAGACGGTAGTCACCGAGCTTCACCGTAACTACCGAGAAGTCAGTTACTACTGAGTCACCAGTGGTTACCGAGTGACACTATATCTACCAAGTCACCAATGGCTACCGAGTTCCAAGCTACACTTCAGGACTAGTATGGACCGAGCTTCTACTCTTACCGAGAGCATGACAATGCCGAGTATTGTAGTGGATGCCGAGTATCAGAAGATCACCGAGC
>MU227926.1:814472-838271 GCA_018584345.1 Thuja plicata
GCTTGCAGTAGATTAGATAAATGAATGGTTAAGTATATACAAGTGCAGAAATGATTTAAAGTTTTAAGAGTTACTGATTCACCCCTCCCCTCTCAGTAACTTGGCTAGTCTTGATTATTTCCAACATCATCCCCACCATAATTTTTACCTTCTACCAGGGGTCTTCTGTGACACCAAAATCCTAGTGTCATGGGTACTTAATTTTATGTATGTGTATGGTTTACTTTACATGCATTTACATTTCAGCAGTGATACTATAAGTTTGGTGTATGAAATCTACTCAGTCGGTTAATATAGAATAGTGGTTACAAAGAATTGATTAAAAGTTTTTGAGGGTACTTATTCACTCCTCCCCTCTTAGTACACACCTCTCCATTATCCCAAAAATTGGTATCAGCTCTAGTTCTCTTATTCTAAAGGTTTAATAGCTGGAGAAAAAAGATCTTATAATGGAAAGGTATACACTTGACAAAACTATTGAAAATCAAAAGTTACACTTGTAGATCTATGTTGAACAATACAAGGAATCCAAAGAGAAACTCAGGGAGATATTGATTAAGAGAAAGGACATGGCACTTCACTATTGTAAGATTGATTATCATGAAGAAGAGATTCATGACTCATTTGATACATCTAGATCTAAATCTAGTAGCATATTTGATGCATCTGAAGGAATCATATCAAAGGTATCTGAAGGCAATCAACAACTTAATGAACAAGTGAAAGCACTATAGATTGGTCAAGACACACCAATGGTTAGAATGGTTGAAGTCTTGAATGATGCAAAGAAAGATAAACAAGATACAAACATGGTTGTTAATGACAAAAGATAGATGACTGAAAATTTACAAGAGAAATAAACTAAGATATCAAGACTTACTGAACATTACTTTGAGATCACAAATCAAGTGGTTGCTACGAATCTAGGCAAACCGAGTGAATACTGAACTTTCAAAAAGAATAGATGATATTGGTGTATTGAAAGAAGAAAATGAAAAACTAAGAAATGAAGTGAAGATTTTACAACAACATAATGAAGTGATTAAGAGATCTAAAGAAAGCACTAAGAGAATGGATGAATTTTTGAACTATCAAAGAAGACTGAACAACAATACCAGATTAGGGTATACTAAGCAAGAAAAATCATCAAATCAAGCTGAACAAAGGAATGTATACTCAATCTCGAAGCCTAAGAATCCCTCTTGTCGTCACTGTGGAAAACTAGGCCACACATCAAATGTTTGAAGAAGCAAAGAAAAAGGTATTCCTAGAAACCCTCCTAAGTCCAATGGTATTTTCTATAATAGTAATAGGTATGGACATTCGACACATGAGTGTAGATCCAAGTTGAACAAAACACAGAAGAAACCATACATGGATAAACACTATCAAAATTGCAACATGCATGGTCATACAACACAAGCATGCAAAAAAAACACAAAGCAAATCTAGAAGCCTAAAGGACAAGAAATGGTAAATCAACCGAGAAGACAAGGCAATGCTTATCCATGGGATTATAACACTTGGAGTAGTTGTGAAACATGTGGTAAATATGGACATATAGCAGAAAATTGTATGAGACAATGGAAAACCAAGTCTAGGAATTGGTCAAACTCTGGAATGGCATTTTCTCACTGTCACAATGTTGGTCACTTAAGAAGAGATTGTGTAGACTGAATAAATACTTATGGGAATGGAAATACAATTGAGGAAATTGTAAGGATCAAAAATCAAATGTGGAGGAAAGCATCAAACTATAATGCAGGATAAAGAAAAATAATCGATGACACCCCATCTAATGGATTAGGTGGATTATGTATCAAGTTAGAACTGTCATTCAGTGAAAATGTGAAGAAGACAACTGAGTTACTATGGTAACCAAGTATATGGCATACTCACCGAACTGAAGTATCGTCAGTGTTAATCGAGCATAATGTTTGTTTTCCGAGTGGTTGGTGAAAAGAATTTATTGCACCGCCCTAAGTTATTCGCTATATATTTTGTCGATGTGAACTAATTTGTTCACAATATGATCACAAAGCTGAACAAAGTAAAGAGAGCTAAGTTGTAGCAGAGCATTTTCGAGCATTCTTTAAATATTTAAGCACATTTTGAAGCACACAAAGGTTAGTCACTGTATAGTAATAAAATGGAAGCACTTCCATGGTAGAATAGTTTAGCCTTCTAAGTAAGTGGTTTTCGGTCATGTCAAGTGCCTTGAATGGGTCCCTGACTTAGATCTAGCTTTTTCCCCCTATTCTACCCCATTTCCACTTTTTCCAACCTATTTTTGGCACCCTAGACTGAAAAACTAGGACTTTGACCTCAGGGTCAAGGAAATTTTTTTTGGTTCAAGGTCAACTTTGACCTTGACCTAGGTCATAATCAACCTTTTCTAGGCCCAGGGTTCAAATTTTAGAATGTTAGGATTTCTGAATGTCGGTCTTTGGAAAAAGTTAATTCCCGCTTTCGGGTCGACTATTTCAGTCTTTGGAACAACAAATCTTAAATTATATCTAATATAGGTCCTCTTCTAGGGGAATGGGTCTAATTTGAATTTAATTATCCTATGTAGGCCTCTCTAGAATATTGCGCCATAGTTTCATATAAAAGAAAGCTTTCTCCTCTCATTTTCTCTAACCACAAGAACCATCAACAAGCTAAGACTTGATAATCATCATTGCAAGAATTCAAAGACTTGAAGAGTGAGATCCAAAGGTGAAGAATAAATATTTGAAGCAATCCAAGTATCCATTGAAGTATTCATCCATTTTCAAGCACTTCTCAAGCATTCATTTTTTTCAAGGAGATCCATTGGTGGCCATTGAAGGATTCAAGCTCCATGGAGCCCTCTTGTTGAATATTTCTTCATCTACATTCCTCCAAGCCTCTTCCTATTCAAAAACCCATTAAATATTGGTGTTGAATATACACAATAAATTTATTTGAGATATCCTACATTCTACATTCTATGTCCTTTTTGGTGCATACATACTTGTGGATTCTCGGATTCAAATCTGCCACAAGGACTTCTACAAGAAAGGTGAATTTGTTCATTTACTTTGTTTTATTTATGAAATTTCAATTATACTTTGAGGTTAATTCAAAAACCAGGGTTTGAACAAGGAAAACCCCTCCCCCCAACAAAAAAACCATTTTCCTTGTAGGTACATGTTCAGAACAAAAGATCGGAGTGCAGATTCGGATACCCTTTTCGGAAAACTTTCAGGATCCAAAAATATAATTTCAATCTGAGAATTTTTAGGTCGATTCTTCCCTAGGTTAGAATCATAAATTATGGGTCAATGGTGACATTGAATTGAGGGTAAAAATTAGAACTATGTCAGAACGGAAAAAGATTTCTGGGTTTTTTTCATCTTTGTGTTTCTATTCCAGATCCGGCCTCAAATTTTCTAGAAACTGAGTGCATACACTTGAAAACAAAATTCTTCAGATCTACAACATTTCAAGCTTAGTAATTTTCTCCTATCCATTTCAATTAAAGTTATTAATCTTTCTAAATCTATCACACATTTCAAATAAATAAACAGGTACTTAAGATCTTCCTTTTTTGTTCTTATTTCCAAATGATTGATTCATTTATGCATTGATCCTTCCATTTGGGATTAATCTATTTAGATTATTCATTTGTATATCTAAGGATAAAAGGAGAGAATCTTATTTACCCTCTATAATTTAACAAACATCATTCCTTTAAATGTAAGATAGGATAATAACAAACCCTCAAACATCAACATCTATATTTTCTTACCTTACATTTTGGTGAACCCGTGATAGACAACTCTTTATTTTTGGTGTTAGATTTACATATTCTATGTTAGAAATTGCATGCATATTATATTATCTTTATTTTATTTTCTTGCATTTATATTTGCAAAAATTAAAAATCAAAATCTTGTGTTTCCTAAATTAGTTCATTTGCATTGCATTAGTGTATGAGATTTATCACTTCTAGTCCTACTTATAGTATCTCGGTTAGAAGAAGCCATAGACTTATGGGTTCCTTTGATCTTGAGTCTTCCTCTCCTTTCCTTAGGATCCTGGATAATAATTTTATTGCTCATGATTCCAATCCTTCTATGGAACATAACTCTTCTCACTCGTCTCATGATGAGGATGATTCTTTTAGAGTTCCTCCTGAACAAGTGCAAAAAATTTCAACCAAACTTGATAAAATGGGAAATTGTCTTATTCAAGAAAACCATAATCAATATTACATCCAAGCTATAGAGGCTCTTAATAAATTCCTTTGTGATAGTGATCAAGGTATTAATCTCTTTCATGGTGTCACTCATATTGTGCATTTGAATGTTAAACCTTTAACACAAGAGGCTCAAGCTCTAGGATTTACTCCTCCTATCACTAGTGAGGGACCTTCTTTTGTTCCTTTACCTAGCATTCCTACTTACACTCCTCCTTTGATGACTATATCTCTCCCAATTTCATCTATTCCTGTGAATGTTCCACTGGTATCTCTACCTACCTCCCAACCTTCATATCATAGTGTGCCTCTTACTTATTCCAATCCCCTTCCAACTGTGGTTCCAAGTCTTCCACCAGTTGTGTCTTTCATTCCTGCCACTTCCTACACTTTTCCTAGTGTTCCTAATATTTCTATGCCACCTATGTCTTCTAATGATTCCACAATTATTAGTTTGGCTCAAACCGTGTCATGTTTACAACAACAACTTGCATCCTTAACTCAATCCAAGTTTAGCATTCCTACATGTGACATAGGTAGTCCTTTATCCTTAGACATTATTTGTTCTACTATCCCTCAGAAAGCTGATATGCCTCATCTTGAGAATTACAATGGTAAAGGCGATCCTATTACTCATGTTAAAACATTTCAAATCCTTTGTAGTGATTATGCTCATGACCATATGATTTTAGCTAAATTGTTTGCTAGGAATTTTCATGATAATTCTTTGCAATGGTATTGTTCTTTACCTCCTTTTTCTATTGATTCTTTTCCCAAACTTACTAATACCTTCATTCAAAAATTTCAAAATAGCATTGGTCCACAAGTTTCCTTAACTAATTTAATGCATTGTAAACAAAACATTAAGGAAAAATTGACAGATTTTATTGGTAGATTTAAGCATTTGTATGCTCAAATTTCTTATCATGTTCCTGATATTGATATTAAGCATATGTTTTTTTTAAATGTACAAAAGGATATTAGAGGTAAGATTCTGCAATTTACCTCTTTTCAACAACTTTGTGTAGCACTTCATCATTATCAATTACAAGTGAGTCAATTTGAGAGCAACACTCCAATGGCTCCTGTTTCAGTTGATAAGAGTGACACTACTCCTAATCCTCATAAATTTCAAAAACCTAACAACTATATCAAGATTAAGAAATAGACAAATGTGGTTGCTAATCAAGTTGTTGTTGCATCCCATAATGCCACTTTTGCATCCACTGCTTTCCGTATGAATCGTATGTTTACTCCTCTCTATAAATCTTTGCATTCTATTACTAGTAGGTTGTTAAGTGCTAATATGATTACCTTGCCTCCTATTCGACGTCTCCTTCCTACTACGATAGCTTCAAAATCCTTTGATTCTAAATCTTTTTGCCAATACCATCACCAAAATGGCCATGATACTGAAAAATGTTATTCTCTAAAGCATAAGGTTCAAGACTTAATTGATTATAATGCTTTACCTATTGATAATTTAGATGGTAATGGGAACAAATTTGTCTCTCCTCTTAATCAAAACCTTCAAATATATACGAATCCCTTACCTACACATGATACTAATACCATTGCTCAACCATCTTTTGTGGATATTGTTTACGATTCGAAGATGGATGATCTTAATCGCATTGTTAATCATGTGGAGTGCATTGATTCCTCTCAACCCACTGTTCAAGATCCTTTGCCTCTACCTCAACTTCAAGTTCCATCTAAAACTTAGAAACAAACTAAGGATAAACGACCTCGGGAACTTTCAATTACCTTTGATGATTCTGAGACTATTAAGGCTCCTGATGGTCCCCTTTATATTTATGCTAGGATTGCTAAGATACCTACACGTGGTTCTCTTGTTGATCCCACAACTTTAATAAATGTTATTACTGAGGAAAAAAAATTTATGAAAAACCTACAACGTGATTGTTATGATCCATTGGATGCATGGATCCAAACTTGCAATGGTTTTCTCTATCTTGCACTTGGTTCTATTAATTTGCCTATTGAACTCTGTGGTAAGGTTGTAGACACTACCTTCATTTTTTTTCCTACTTCTGATCAATTTTAAGTCAAATTTGGTTTTCCTTGGATAACTGCTATGCATGCTATTGCTTGTCCTATTCATAAATGTCTTAAGTTCATTCATAATGGAGAAGTAAAAATGATTAATCATAGTTTGTATCAACCTTCTAGGCCTAGAGATTATGCTACTCTTGATTTATTTTGGCCTTCATTACCTAATTCATGTCCTCCTCACCCTGATAACCTTTTTTGTTCATATCAAGCCTATAAACATTGCAAGATAGTTGAGTTAAGCATGCCTCAGATAGATCTTAACTATGGTATTTTTCCCACTCCTTCTATACCTCCTTTATCCATTATTGATAACTCTATTACTCAACTTCCCAGTGTCTCTTATCAGCCTACTGTGAATCCTACCAATCCTCCTATTGAACGTGTGAAGGAACCAGTTGTTATCCCTCCTAATTATCCACATGTGTCAAACAAAGCAAAACGTAATAAATCTGCTAACAAACGTCGTAAGAAGCATAGATCTAATGCTAGGGACCATGCTTATGTTCTTCAAAATTATTTACCTTCTTTTGACCAACCTATGGCCTGATGTGTTGGAAGAAGTTAATATTCATAATGATGGTAAGATGAATGAGAATGATAATCCTATTTTCATCTTAGATCCCATTTTAATTAATCTTGATGAGGAGGATACTCTAGATGATCCTATTGATCTTAGTGATGAATATGAGACCATTGATCTTCATACTGATTTACCTCATATGCTTTCAACTCAATTGAAAATTACACCTATTATCAAGCAACACAATTCTCAAGACGATCCTTGTTTGGAACTGGCTATTATTCCTACTATTTTAGATATAGTCCCTCTTGCGAGTTTCCCACCTTCCCTAAAAAATATAAACTAAGATGGGGAGAGTAGGTGATACTCCTGATGGATTATCCTTCATGGTATCCCTTTTTGTGTTTTCATGTTGTACTGTGCTTCTCCCGTAATGTGTTTACTAAATATTTGTTAGACTCTTTTATATGACCCTTGTTACTTTGTTGGTGCAAGGTGATAAAGGAATCAAACCTGTTGTATAATTCCTCTATATGTTTCTTTACTCTTCTATACGTTGTTTTCATGTTATGTTGTACTTGTGCTATTGTTCATAAATGTTTTCCTTGTGTAGTCCACTTGGATCTGCAACATGGTAGCACTGATTCTTTTTGGTCTCCATTTCAGTCCTAAAATACTCTTCTTTGTAAATCTTGATTTTTCTTTCCTCCATTGTGATTATAGTTCTACTTTCTTCGGGGAATGATGTCAATTCATTTTAAATAATATCATATCTATATATACATGTTATCTTATGATCATACTAACCCCACAGTAGGTAGATCCCTTTTGTGTTCTTTGTATGTTTATGTGATATTTCCCTTGATTTGTATTTTTTTGGGGCATCTCATAGTGGAAATGTAATAAGTAGTGTTGTTTATGTTTCCATCAAAGCCATTTCTCCTGTTAAAGTGTTAGAAATGACTTTAATGTGGGGGCATACACTCTACTCACCTTTTGCACACACACACGTTCAAAATATTTTCAAAACTTAAAACTTTTTCCCTTTATGGATTAAAGACTAATCCTTAAAGCATGGATATTTTACTTTATAGGATCTCTTGATCCCTCCAGTTTAAATTTACATGGATCTCTTGATCCCTCCAATTTCAAATTACAATGTTTTGATCCCTTAAGGTCAGAAGGTGTCCTTAAGAATGGATCTCCCTGATGGGTTGACTAGTGAGTAGCCACATTCACTAGGCGGTTCAAATCCATCTTTCGAGTTGCACTTTTTCTTTGTGTGGTTCACAACGGGACATAAGTTCTCATTGGGCGAGGTAACCACACCCTCTCTCTCTTTCTCCTTAACTATAGATGTCTCTCTTATCATAATCTTAGGGTTGATAAAGACTTAAGTCCCTTGGGGGCTTGAGGATTCCTTTGTCCCTTTTGTTTCCAATAAGACTATCTATTCTTTATGATCTCCTTTACCAAGAGTTTGCGTTGAGTCCATACTCTTGCTAAAGTGGGGGCTAAATGTATAGTCATAAAATGGAAGCACTTCCATGGTAGACTAGTTTATCCTTCCGAGTAAGTGATTTGGGGTCATGTCAAGTGCCTTGAATGGGTCCCTGACTTAGATTTGGCTTTTTCCCCCTGTTCTGCCCCATTTCCACTTTTTCCAACCTATTTCTAGCACCCTGGACTAAAAAACTAGGAATTTGACCTCAGGTTCAAGGTCAATCTTGACCTTGACCTAGGTCACAATTGACCTTTTCCAGGCCCAGGGTTAAAATTTTAGAATTATAGGGTTTCTGGATGTCGGCCTTTGGAAAAAGTTAATTCCCGCTTCTGGGTCGGCTATTTCGATGTTTGGAACAACAAATCTTAAATTATATTTAATATAGGTCCTATTCTAGGGGCATGGGTCTAATTGGAATTTAATTCTCCTATGTAGGCCTCTCTAGAATATTGTGCCCAAGTTACATATAAAAGGAAGCTTTCTCTTCTCATTTTCTCTAACCACAAGAACCATCAACAATCTAAGACTTGATAATCATCATTGCAAGAATTCAAAGACTTGAAGAGTGATTGAAGAAATATATGAAGCAAACCAAGTATCCATTGAAGAATTAATCCATTCTCAAGCACTTCTCAAGCACTCATTTTCATTAAGGAGATCTACTGGTGGCCATTGAAGGATTCAAGCTCCACGGAGCCCTCTTGTTGAACATTTCTTCATCCAAATTACTCCAAGCCTCTTCCTATTCAAAAACCCATTCAAGATTTGTGTTGAAGATCTACAAGGAATTGATTTGATACATCTTACATTCTACATTCTACATCCTTTTTGGTGCAAACATACTTGTGGATTCATAGATTCGAATCCACCACAAGGACTTCTACAAGCAAGGTGAATTTGTTCATTTACTTTTTTTAATTTATACGATTTCAATTATACTTTGAGGATAATTCCAAAACTAAGGTTTGATAAAGGCAAACCCCTCCCCACAAACAAAAAATCCATTTTTCTTGTAGGTACAGGTTCAAAATAGAAGATCGGAGTGCAGATTCAGATACCCTTTTCAGCAAACTTTCAGGATCTGAAAATAGAATTTCAGTTTGGTACTTTTTAGGTTGATTCTGCACTAGGTCAAAATAAAAAATTCTATGTCAATGGTGACATTGACTTGAGGGTACAAATCAGAACTATGTCAGAATGGAAAAATATTTCTGGGTTTTGTTTGTCTCTGCATTTCTATTTCAGATCTAGCCTCATATTTTCCATAAACTGAGTGCATACCCCCGAAAACAACATTCTTCAAATCTGCAGCATTTCAATGTTGGTAATTTTCTCCTATCCATTTCAATTAAAGTTATTAATCTTTCTAAATCTATCACACATTTCAAATAAATAAACAGGCACTTAAGATCTTCCTTTTTTGTTCTTATTTCCAAATGATTGATTCATTTATGCATTGATTCTTCCATTTTGGATTAATCAATTTGGATCCTTCATTTGTATATCTAAGGATAAAAGGAGAGCATCTTATTTACACCCTACATTTCAAAAAATATCATTCCTTTAAATTTAAGATAGGATAATAACAAACCCTGAAACATCAACATCTATATTTTTTACCTTACAGTCACTACGCATTCTCCCCTCACCGATTTATTCAAGAATATTTTATGGAAGCCCTAAAATAGAGATCATGGCATCTTCATCTCAAACAATGAAAGAAAAGTTGGATAAGGATAAAAAGGTTGTTTTGGTGAAGAAATCCACCTGCATAGAACCAAACTAAAAGATCCATGCACAGGTTGCAGCATAACCAGATGATAAAGTCATGTTTTCATCTATCCCGCCTAGGGTATTCTAGTGCAAGACGTATGTGTCTACATACACTGAAAAATAGGTGAAATTGGAGACTTTGAGCTTATGTCCACATACCAATTATTATTCACATATGGGAAGTTAAAGGAAGATCACAAACACTTAAAGGTTAAAGGGTTAACCAATGCCCTAAATTTCCCGAAGGTCTTTCACAATGAATGGATCTGCATTGTTCTAAGCAGAGTACATGATGGAAAGCTCAGGCTGGATGAGCCCATGAAAATAACTAGAGATGTAATTTACACAGTAATAGGATATCCTATATCTGACAAAACCAAAGCCCTAAGGAACCTACCAAGAACCAAGTTAAAAAAGCTAACATTAGCTGAGTGGGGTGGTAGAGGTTTGAAGATTAACTACATCAGTGATCTTGAACTCAGGTTTAGTGCTTATGCCATTGGGTATAATATATTCCAGTCCAGCAGACCGAATAGTGTACCATGCAGATCTATTGACATAGCCTACAAAATTGTTAAGAAAGGTCTACAACTTGATCATTTTGAGTTGTTGCAAAGGAAACTAGAAAAAATTATGAGAACCATTAGATCAACAAAGTCAAATACATGTAAGTTCAGTTCACTACTACTTTGCTAATTCTTCTACTCTCATCAATTCTTTCCCTCAATCGGTAAAGTAAAGTGGAAATCATACAGACCAATTATAGTACAAATTGATGAGATGATTACAAGTCTATAGAAGAACTTTGAACCTATTATGAATGAATATTTTGCTAAGTTCCAAGCTAGGATGGAAAGGAGATCCAGAATTCCTATGCAATTAGTTGAACAATACAAAGATGATATTTGTTTTGTAGTAGACATAGATACAACTTTAATCAAAGAAGTAGATCTAAAGACATCATGGCTACCTTCGATGGACTATGAATTAGATATTGATTTTTCTTCAGAGGATATTGAGAAATTGCTAAATGAGTATGTTGACAAATATGCTATGAGATTTGGCACCTATGATTTGGCTACCTCCGATGGACTATGAATTAACTTACAATTTCAATAGACGGGTAGGAAAAAGACCAAAATTGTCAAAAATTTGAAGAGAAAACTTTCAATAACAGATGAAGAATTGGACAAATCTAAAGATCCGAGGTGCAGACCTCAGTCGATCAAGAAGAAGAATCAAAACATGATGCTGATGACACCGAGTCAGATGAAGCACCAGTTAAGGAACCTAAAGCCAAAAGGATAAAAAACATAAAGATTGAATTTCCAGTAAAGACCAGCTCACAATCAATGACTAAGGATTCACCACCTTTGAAGAAAGGTGTAGAAAAAATAACAAGACCCTCACCAAATTTTACATACCAAACAAGGAAGAAGAAGGGTACTACTGCACCCAGAAAAAAGAGGAGATATGTATGGAACCAAGATGACAAGGATGATTCTGATGATAATCCAGATCAGTTCAAGGTTGTATAGAACAAGACATCACATACTATTGATGAGATTGTAGAGGCAATCAAGACAACTGAATAGTTGGGACATCCAAAGATACAAGCATCTTCTGATCTGACTATCGATCACAAGGATAAACTTAAAGAATAAATCATAGGTATGATGATCAACTTCAAACAAGTTCTAGTTGAATTTTCTACTTCTATTCCATCAGAATTATATGATAAAATATCATCAAGATGGTCATATGTACTCCAAACCGAGAAAAAAAATGAGAGAAGAAGCCCTCACACTTATTAAAGTTGAGTGCATAGTTAAGGAAATAAATGATATAATGAGAAAGTATGCAAAGCAATTTCCAAAGAAGGAAAGAACACTAAATATTTTGCAAGGAAATATGAAAGAAGTGGATATTGAGAGCACCAAAATTTGGAATGAACTACTGAATCCACCCGAGGACATCCAGGATGCTAGAATAACTAAGAGGGGGGGTGAATCAGTGGCCTCAAGAATTAATCCAATAATCCAAAAAAAAATTATACCACATATATAAAAGCTCTAGTTATCTTAAGTCCTACAAGATGTATACCTTGTGTGAATCTAACATGTATATACTACTTGGTGTTTATCCTATTTAACCTTTCCTTAATCTTTACCGAATAACAGTTTATCTTTTCTTAACCTTTACTGAAATACAATAAATATCTTAGTGTTTACCGATCAATCATGTTTTAGTAATCTGTAAATAAAAAAACCAAAGCAATGAACCATATACACATTTGACACATGGGTTTTTAATGTGAAAACCCTGTTAAGGGAAAAATGACTTGGGACCGGTAACCCAAAATTTTCACTCTTTTGAAGTGAGCTCATTGAAGAGCCAACCCTATTAAAGGTTACAAACACACTGTTGAGTGTGACATTATTAGAGGATTTAAAACTAATAGTTTATCACTTGACCTATCACTCACAATGTTGTCAACATGAAAACCTTTTGATACTCCTTGGGATGTATCTCATTATATTAAGGATGGTTAAATCACACTCTATTAAGAGATTTTCTGAATTAATGGTTAAACTGAATCATTAGATGATCTTCTCATTAATACAACTTTGAATTATAGATTTTCAGATCTATTGTAATTCCATAGTACCTTTCCAATCAATTTTCTCTTCAATTCCTTTTGCTCTCCTTCTTTCCGCTTAGTGAATGTTGTTTCTTATCTATTGCTCGGTGTCTGCAGAATTCTTAGCTCTATTCTTTAGCTCATATGATCAAATCTATATGAAGACTTCTATCTTCACCAGAATTCTTTTCAGTATTCCTCCTTTCATAATGAATTACTTGTCTCTTTATATAGACATGATTTCACCATTTCTTGTCCTTCTTGTTTTCTTCGTTGATCACTTCTTGATCCATAAAGCTCATCATGCTTTCTTTAGTTTTATTTCATAAATATCTCCTTTCTTTCTGGTATAAAACATGCTTTAAATCTCCTTCTTATCTTTAGCTTTTATTTGATCGATGAAAATAGAGTAAACAATCAGTTAACTCTAAATATAGTTCTTGCCAGCTAAGTTGTTTTGTCATATCCTAACTTCATTTCTCGTCATTCAACACTTTAGTTGTGCTCGGTGACTACTGCAGATAGCTTGGGCATCAACTTCAGTTTTGGTCAGTGACAAATGCAGTTAGCTCGGTAATGCTTTCTTGGGTATCACTTTCTCGGGTAACACTTGTTAACTTTTGTGCTCAGGGTTCACTGTCTGTCGAGGTTTAGTGTCACTCGGTGTATATGATTATCGATGAAAAAAAAATTGTCTCTTCAAATCTTTAAGTGTTGTGACAATATGTGTATGAAAAATCATACCATATTAAGTTGACATCAATTAAAATACAATACATTAACTGATTTAATGTCTTTCATTTACTTTCTGCAGCTCGGTGATCATCAACTTTGTCATCTTCAAACATTCAATCAGTTATAGTTCATCAATCTCTCCCTTTGGCATTGATGGAAACATACTACTAACACAATATGAAATATATCAGTTGTAGTTCATCAATCTCTACCAAACTTATTGTTCTATAACCAATTCAAATATCTGACTCTTGGTAAGCTCTTCTAGCTTAGATTTGATTCTTGCAGAGTACTTTATTCATTCTTCATTCCCTTCACTTGATAGATGTAGAAAATTCTGATTCTGTCTCTCCCTTTATTGTAGAATATCTTCTCCCTTTTCTGGATAGATATCCAGTGTTAACTTTTCCAATTCTCTCCTTAGATGGATGTTTCTTTGAATCTTTCTCTAATTTTTTCTCTCCCTTTGATTGTTCCTCTCCTTGATGGATATTTCTTCTTCTCTTCCTTTGGATATGTTCTCCCTTATCTATGGATATTTCATATGGATATATTCTTTCCATATTCATGAAGTACATCTCTCGCTTTGACAACAATGCCAAACATATAATATCTCTCTCCTTAATATATTCCTTGAATTTCCTCTCCATCAGCAATTTAGCTTTGTGGTAGCCATTAATATCTCTAGTATTTGGTTTAGATAAGTACCTTTCTATGTACTAATATATCATTTCATTCTTGCATCAACATGAATGATCTTCTAATAAAGTGTAGGCTAATGCAGCCTTCTAGTTAGCTTAGTGACTAGTAGACAAGGGTCTGACCCCTAGTCTCTTTCTTAGGTACTCAAATGTATCTTTTGGCAATGTCTTTGTGAATATGTCTTCTAATTATTCTTTGGATTGTACATATTCAAGTATCACTTCTTTTTCTTGTACTTGTTCTCTTAAGTAATGATACTTAATAGAAATATGCATTGTCTTAGCATGCATGATAGGGTTCTTAGAAATTTTTATTGCACTTGTAAATTATCACAAAAGATAATCACTGGATCAAGAATTTTCATATTCATACCTTCCAGTAATTGCTTGATCCATGAAATGTTAGAGAAATTTGCAACAGCAGCCACATATTCTACTTCTGCAGTGGATTGAGAGATGCATCCTTTCTTTTTACTTATCCATGTGACAAGTTTGTCACCCATAAAGAATGCTCCTCTTTTTTTGCTCTTTCTGTCATCTATGTTTCCAGCCCAATCAACATCTCTATATAATTGAAGCTCAAATTTTACTTATTTATTATACCATAGACCATAGTCTTTGGTATTCTTTAGATATCTCAGAATTATTTTGACAGCAGTCATGTGTGATTCCTTGGGATTAGAAGAGAATCTTGCAACTATTCCAACTGCATGTGTTATATCTGGTCTAGTATGTACAACATACATGAGTTTTCCAATCATAGATCTATATAGGGTCTAATTTACCTCGGTTGACTTGTCTTCCTTTGTCATCTTGCATCTGGTTGCCATAGGTGTTCCAACTAGCTTGGAGTCCTCCATTTTGTATGTCTTCATAACTTCCTTGACGTATTTAGATTGTGTGATGTATATGCATGCATCCTATTGAAGAAATTGTAGACCAAGAAAAAATTTGATCTCCCCAAACATTGACATCTCAAACTCTTTCCTCATTTCATCAGCAAATGATTTTCATAACATATCATTACCTCCAAATATGATATCATCAACAAATATTTCAGCAATCAAAATTTTATCATCGGTATCTTATTTTAAATATAGATTGGTGTTATCACTTGTTCTTACAAATCCAATACTTATGAGATAAGAGTGAAGTCTTTCATACCATTCTCTCGGTGCTTGTTTTAATCCATACAAGGCTTTGTGTAGTCTACAAACCATGTTTCTCTTGTTAGGATAAAAAAAACCTTCAGGTTGTTCAATGTATACCTCTTCTTCTAGTATTCCATTTAGGAATGCAGATTTGACATCCATTTGGTATACTTTGAATCCTTTGTAGGAAGCTTAAGCAAGTAGAATTCTTACTCCTTCTAGTCTAGCAATGGGTGCAAAGGTTTCTCCATAGTCAATACCTTTTTCTTGTGCATACCCTTTGCATACTAATCTTTCTTTGTTCCTTATGACTTCTCCATTCTCATTCAATTTTTTTTTGAATATCCATTTGGTACCAATAACATTCTTGTCATTCGGCCTAGGTACTAATTTCCATGTTTTTTTCTTCTCAAACTATTCAATTTCTTCATTCATAGAACTGACTCATTCTTTATTCTCCAGTGCAGTATTGACAGATTTAGGCTCAAAATCACAAATCAAACATCTAGTGTTTAGTGACTTACTTCTAGATCTCATTCCAACCTTTTTGTCTCCTATGATCTAGCTCTATAGATGGTGTAGTCTGATATACTTGGCAAGTATCAGTTCAGCTCCTTGTTCATCATTCTGATCGTCATCTTGACCTTCATTTTGATCTTCATCACTTGGTACATCATTGTGAGCAATTTCCTAATTTTTGGTGTTTGCAGCCTAATGCTCGGGTGCATTGTTCTGTCGCTTGGTAGCGATACATTGTTGCTCGGGCATAGTGTTAGGTTATTCACTATAGAAAAACCTGTTGTATTCTTTTGGTTCCTTTCTGCTTTCCTCATCATTTTTCTCATCAAATTCATACACTTTGACATTTGCACTTTCAATGATTTTGTTAGAATATTTGTTAAGATATTTATAGCCTTGCCTTTGGTAGAATAACCTAGAAATATTCCTTCATCACCTTTGGATTCAAGCTTTCCATTTCTATCATCTTTCAAACTATAACATTGACTTCCAAAAATTTTGAAGTAACTTACATTGGGTGTGTATCTATACCATAGCTCATAAGGTGTCTTATTGGTGTCTTTCTTCAATTAAACTTTGTTTAGTGTATAGACAGTAGTACTGAAAGCTTCTCTCTAGAATGTTTGTGTGATGCCTTTCTCGATAATCAGTGTTCTGGTACAATCAATGATTGATCTATTCCTTCTCTCAGTAATCCCATTCTTCTATGGTGTTCTCGATGCCAAAACCTGTCTTTGAATTCCATGCTCATTACAAAAGTTAGTGAATTCATCATAAATAAATTCTCCTCCTCTATCTAACCTTAGACATTTTAGTTCCTTTCTATTTTTTTCCACTATAGATTTATACCATTTAAACATCTTGAATGCTTTTGACTTCTCTTTTAAGAACATAACAGTCATCATTCTAGAATAATCATCAACAAAGAGAATGAAGTATCTATCACCATAATAGCTCTTTGTTCTCATTGGTCCACATAAGTCAGTATGGACTAATTCTTGAATAGCATTAGATGTGTATGGTTTTCTCTTGAAACAAGACTTTGTCATTTTACCTTTTTGACAATAGTTACACATGACATGGTCGGGTTTTGACATGCTCAGTAAGACTCTTACTTTCCTTTTATTTCTTATCCTAACCATGTTTTCAAAATTTACATGACATAACCTTTTATGCCACAACCAAATGTCTTAATTTATATACATTAAAGAAGTGGTCTTAATATCATCAAGATAGAATAGGTTACCTTTTGTTTGTTCACTAGTATCGATCAACCTTCCTAATTCATTAAAGATCTTTGCCTTTTTGTTCTCAAATCCAACTCGGTAACCTATGTTATTCAGCTGTGATACACTCAATAGATTATAGTTAAGTCCTTTTACCCAGTATGAACTTTCACATCTGATTAGATTATTCAACATGATTGTTCCTTTACCTTCAACTGGAAAAAGTGAATCATCACCCATTCTCACTGATCCACCATTATAATATTCAAATTTTTCAAATTTTTCCTTATCTCCAGTCATGTGGTGAGTACAACCACTATCAATAATCCATACATCATTTATACAAAGCTTAGATATGAGTGCAGTCTCAACATACTTTTCTCCTTCGTTAGAATCATCCTTCATAGAAACAAATACCACCTCAATATCTTTATCAGATTCGGTGTCAGTATTCTCAGCTTTGTTCTCAACCAGGTAACAAGTTGATGTAGTACTAGTCTTGCTCCTTGGACCTCTTCTAGGGTCTCTTAGGTCACTCACTGACCTACTAGGGCTCTTCCACTAACCCTAGGCTCATTAGGTATCTTATCACAAGATCCTAACTCCTTCAACTAGTAAACATCAACAAAGTAGAACCCACAACTTTTGCAAACCTCATACTAGACCCAAATTGGTCTTTCTTGTCCTATTTGTACAATCTAATCCAAACGGATTCCAATCATTACCAAATTGGAAAGGTAGCATATAAATATGTTGAGAGGACCAATTCCAACCCCTACAAACTCAATTCGCTTCAAAAACACAAACGAGCTCCAAGAACTTACGCAATTACCTCCAAAATAGGGCTACAAGCAATTAGCTCTATTTGGTCACCTTTTCTGCATTATCTTGGAAAAATGTCTTAACAAGTGCCAAATAGGCTTAGGAACCAGACACCCTTTTTAGAGACACTATATATTTTTGAGGTCTTAGCCCTCTGAAGTGTCCATACAATCCTCCCTACTTTCATGCCTAAAATTTAGGGTTTTAGTCCTCCTTTACTGTCTGCACAATAAATGAACTTTCTTGGCCAACAAATTAACTCCTCCCAAATTCTCCTCTTAGTTTGGGGTCCTCCTCTAACTCTTCTACCTTTCCACTTCCATTGATTGAAGTTGTGGATGCTTTCAATCTCCCTAGCTAGCTCTGCAATCACTGATGATCCCTAGCCATGCCACTCTGGCTCGCCTAGGGCATCATCTTAAAAATAGCTGCCACCACTTCCAGGTCCCATCCTACTATGTACACAATGTACATGGAGTCCAATTTCATAATCCAAGAGCCTGGGCCAAAGCCACGATGGAAAAGAAAGCTAAGACCCCATTTGTAAGCAATGCTCAAATCAAGACCAGCGACTGGACTGAACTTTAAGGATTTTATACAAACACTTCAAACTATTTAATCTACCAATATAACACCACAAGAAATTTATAAATAACCTACATTACATGAAAAAAATCTTACAAAAACTCTCTCAATCCATTACACTATCCAATCACCTTGAAACACACAAATATTCACTGTTATTGCTTAGCACAGTCCGTACATGAAATTTCTCAAACTTTCCAACCCTTCACAAATCTGGAGGATGGTCTCATATAGATGACCCAAACAATAAATGGTAAATTTCAGATAGTTAACCAACCAACTTCATCGAAGATGCCAATTTGTCATAAAAGTTGTCAATGTTGTCAATGACAACATTGACAACTTTTGGCAACTTTTGGGTTTGATTGCCAAACTTGGTCAAACCCTATCCAAACTTGTCCAATCCACTAAATATGATGAAACAACATCAAAAAGGACATCTATTCCTTCTCTTGGCTCATTTTTCCACAATATGCCAAAATTCCCTAATTGGGCCTAAATGGACCTAAGGGTCACCAAGGAACTAATAAGACCTATCCTCCTACAAACACTTCACACACTAGGACTCTTGGTCCCTTTATTCACCTAGTGGTCTTCCTAGAACAAATACAAGACAAAAAAAAGAAAGAGAAAATCCTAGGTTACATTTCCATAACTAGCCTACCTAGGTGCTCCTACACCATACTCCCCCAAAAGGAGAAGTCGTGTCACTCCTATGGACAGTAGATCCTCTGAGATGCCCACCTTCTTGAAATCTATCTCTAAAATCCATGAAGCCTCTGAATCTAGTCTATACTTTCACTAAATCAAATTCTCCATGTATACTTTGTGTCTAGTGGTCTTCTTGACCCGGGAGTCCAAGACTTTATCAGCCACCATAGGAAACTTTGGAGGTAAGACAGTAACCTCCACATCAGCACTGACCCCTTGGATAGTGGGATTTATATCCTCCATCTATCCTCTGAACTCTATTAGGTCTTGAACATTGAATATGGGAGAGATTCTCAAATCTGATGGTAAGTCTACCTTATATGCATTAGCTCCATACTTTGCTAAGATCTTGCATGGTCCCACCCTTTTCATCTGAAGCTTTGTAGGGACACCCTTCTGTAGTCTATATTTGTTTAAGTGGACCGTCACATAGTCACCCACTTCAAACTGAACATCCCTCCTTTTCTCATCAACCTTGGCTTTCAACTTAAGTTGACTGTCTTGTATCTGCTTCTTTACCTGGTCTTATATCTCCTTCATGGTAGAGGTGATGTCTCTTGCATGATCGCTTCTGTTCTCCATTCCACCAAGATCCCTAAGCTCACAAACACCCCTAGGATGCATGCCATAAACCACCTCAAATGGACTCTTCCCTATCATCCTATTCTTGCTATCATTGTAAGCATATTCTGCTTGAGGAATGACCACATCCCAAGTCTGTCCATATTCCTTAGTTAGGCACCTCAAAAGGTTACCCAATACTTTGTTGACCACCTCAGTTTGGCCATCAGTCTAAGAGTGGTAAGATAAACCAAAAGATAGGTTAGTGCCCAGCCTTTTCCAAAAAGTTCTCCAAAAATGACTGATAAATTTTACATCTCTATCAGAGACTATGCTCAAAGGAAGACCATGAATCCTTACTATTTCTTTGAAAAAAAAATAAGCTATGTGGCTAGCATCATTATTAGTTTTGCATGGAATGAAATGTCTCATTTTACTAAACCTATCAACAACTACATAAATGCTATCATACCCTTGTTTAGTTTTGGGTAACCCCACAATGAAATCCATACTTACACACTCCCATGGTCTATTAGGGATAGGCAGAGGCTGATACAACCCTGCATTACTCATTCCTCCTTTTGCCTTCATGCAAACAACACACTTCTCTACATACTTGGTGACATCCTTCACCAATTTTGGCCAATGGTAGAACCTTTGGACTAATTCCAAGGTCTTGTCCTTACCAAAATGACCACTTAGAGAGACATTATGCTTCTCTTGGATGAGGTTTATCCTCATTGACCCCTTGGATACAAACAACTGATTGCCTTTAAACAAAAAGTCATTCTTTATAGTGTAATTAGAGAACTTGCTATGAAAATGATTCTCAAAGTAAACACATACCTTATAGGCCTCACCAAAATCCTCATCTGATTTGTATAGGTCTTTGAAACTCTCAATCCCAATGCTATTCAAGTGGACTTCTTGCACTGTTAACAATCTCCTGCTGAAAGCATCTTCCACCTTATTGAGTTGACCCTTCTTGTGTTTGATAGTAAAAGTGAATGCTTGCAAGTATTCCATCCACTTTAAATGCCTATTACTTAGCTTTTATTGTGTGTTAATGTATCTAAGGGCCTGATTATCTGTAAATACCACAAATTCTTTAGGAAATAGATAATGCCTCCATTTCCTCAAAGATTGGACTAGAGCATAGAGCTCTAAGTCATAAGAAGAATATCTCTTCTTAGCCTCATTCAATTTTTCACTAAAGAAGGCAATAGGTCTTCCCTCTTGACTTAAAACACCCCCTACTGCCATTCCACTAGCATCACACTCAATGGTAAATAACTTATCAAAGCTTGGAAACTGTAGGATAGGTTGAGTAGCCACTTGTCTTTTCAACATTTCAAAAGATTTTTCAGTTTCCAAAGTCCATCTGAACTTAGTTTTGACCCCACCCTTAATGGTATCCATTAATGGAGCACATATCCCACTGAAGTTCCTAATAAAATTTCTATAAAATTTGGCAAGACCATGAAAACTCCTTACCTCAGTGGCTGTGGTAGGTGGAGGCCAGCTCAAAATTATAGCAACTTTGTCTTTGTCCATCTTCAAAGACCCCTTGGACACCACAAAGCCCAAGTGGACTAGTTCTTGTTTAAATAACTCACACCTCTCAAGGTTAATGGCCAACTTCTCTTCATGTAACCTTTTCAATACTGCCTCCACATGTCTGATATGTTCCTCTCTTGTCTTACTGAAAATCAATATATCATTAAGATATACCACCACAAACTTTCCAGTGAAATCCTTGAGCACCTCATTCATGAGCCTCATGAATGTGCTCAGAGCATTAGAGAGGCCAAATGGAATCACAAGCCATTCATATAATCCATATGTGGTTTTGAATGTCATTTTCCATTCATCACCTTCCTTCACCCTGATTTGGTGATAACCACTTTTCAAATATAGCTTTGTGAAATACATTTCCCCACCTAGGAAATCCATAAGATCCTCTATCCTTGGGATTGGGAATTTGTACCTTATTGTGATCCTATTTATAGCCCTTGAGTCTGTGCATAATCTCCACTTTCCTCCCTTCTTTGATGCTAAAACAACCGAGACTGCACATGGGCTAATGTTTTTCTTGATCAAGCCTTGATCCAAGAGTTCTTGTACTTGTCTTGCTACCTCCAAGTTCTGATTTGGAGTCAACTTGTATGCTACTTTATTGGGAAAGGATGCCCCTGGTACAAATTCTATTTGATGACTTATAACCCTCTTAGGTGGTAGGGTTGCAGGAGTGCCATCACTCACAATTTCCTTATATTTCTCAAGCAATTCTTGCACTTCCTTTGGTAGTGGTTCCCTTACTGGTGTCTCCTCCTCCTTAGGTCTTAACAAAATGGCATAACCTTCACCCTCATCATCTCTGATGTCCCTCACAAACTCCTTACCACTACATAACATAACATTAGGAGTCTTACTCTGTGATTCCTCATCTTCTAACAAAGACTGATTTTGAAGGTCTTTCCTCCTTTCCTAAATGTAATGGAGTTCTCTTTCCCATCATACACTGCTCCATTATCAAACTGCCAAGGCCTCCCAAGAAGCAAATGACAAGCATCCATTGGTAGGATGTCACAAAGAAATATGTCCTTGTATCCTACTATTGATAATTCTACCCATGTTTTCTCATTGACCAAGACACTCTGGCCTTTGTTGAGCCACGTCACCTTATAAGGGTTCACATGGGGTATTTTGGATAGATTAAGCTTCACCATTGCCTCCTCTGAAATGATGTTGTCTATGGATCTAGAATCAACAATCACCTTACACACTTTTCCAAGAGTCTTACATTTGATTCTAAACAGTGCCCTCCTATGTTTGGGCTCATCCGTGATTGGCTGCCTTATTAAGACCCTTCTAAACATCAAGTTATCGCCCATTTCTAAATCTATATGATCCACCTCTGGAGTCTTGATACTAGAAGTATCCTCATGTGCATATGCTACTCTCTTGTCACTATTTGTTGCAGAAGGTTTATCAGGAAATCTGTCACTAGTACATTTGAGGTCAAATTTCGATGGCCATTTGTTAGATTTGCAATGCTCATTTGTCAGAATTTCAACACCTGATTCTGTCACCATTTTTGCGTTGGAAATTGTGACAGAAGACATACCCATCAATTTACCGACACCATGTCATGTCAGAAACTTTCACATGACAATGGATTCATTATGGCATTTCCTGTAGTTCATCCATAAGAATTTCGATGACAAGACCTATCAGAAATATATAGTCTCTGTCAGAATGAACTATCAAAAAAATATTTCTGGCATTAGTATTGTTGGAATAGCGATAGTTTGCACCAAATTCTGACAGATCTACCTATTGGTGATATGGCTTAAATGTTGAAGGGTCTGTCAAAACTTTTCTATTTACGACACTTAAACTATCAGAAGAGCAACAGTTGTGCAACATTTCTCTGACAAGTTTCCTTGTCGAACATATAGCATTACTGTCGCAATAAATGTCATAAATTATTTTTCTCCGACATGTTTTCTATCAAAAGCATAGCGCTGCCATCAGAATTAATTATAAATTGTCAAAAAATTGATGGATAGGCACATTAAAGTTAACACAGCTCAAGAGACCATCATAGGTTGTCTCTTTCTTCGGTCTATATTATTGACAGAATGTTTTAACTTTCATTAGCTCATCAAATCCGGGGATTTGAAAGAATTTAATAGAATATTTTCATGACAACGTATATTATTTAAGTTGACGTTGCACAAATTTATGTACTTCGCGCACTTGTAGACTATGAGGATGGTGATAAAGAAGCATGGCCATCTTCATAGTATACAAGTGCGCGAAGTAGATAAATTCGCGCAACGTCAACTTAAATAATATACTTTGTCATGAAAATATTCTATTAAATTATTTCAAATCCCTAGATTTGATGAGCTAATGAAAGGTAAAACATTCTGTCAATAATATAGACTGAAGAAAGAGACAACCTATGATGGTCTCTTGAGCTGTGTTATCTTTAGTCCTAGCTACCTGTCGATCGTCGAGAATAATCACCGCCTTGCATTTATGTA
>MU227926.1:849346-873397 GCA_018584345.1 Thuja plicata
ATACAGTGAATCGATATCCTTGAGCACAAGCACCAATAACATCAAATAATAGAGATAAAGCACTGGCTAGGGCACGACACCAGTAGAATGTGGTCATTTCAGAGAGAAACTCCCTCAACAATAAAATCAAATGCATTTGAATATGATGCCAGAGGCTCAAAAGATGAAGAAATCACATACCTTCTCCCGCACTCAGCTGTCACTCCTTTTCTCCCACTCTCTAATCAAAATGAAAATGATGAGGCTGTTTCACTTTTTTTTCTGATGTATACCCTGAATCTGTCTGAGTTCTAATGGTCAATTAAACACACATCAGAATACCGACATCATCTGGGCCTATTACAAAAAAAAACACCAAATTCGTAAGAAAAAGTTACTCGTCGAAAACTTCTATCAAAATTTGGCCCCAAATGTAGTAGTGTGTAAGTTGGATGCCCTAGTTTCCCACAATAATAACACTTCATAGTGGAAAATTAGGATCCACTCCTACCTCCTCTTCCTCTATTAGAACCCCCATTGTTACTCCTGCCTCTATTATAGCCTCCTCTTGAATTGTTCTCAGTCTACTGCTCTGTCAAATTATTTTCTCCTTGGGATCTTTGTTCACTACCCCTTCCTTGGTATCCCCCTCTTTGACCCCTCTGCTCTCTTCCTCTGCCTCTATTTTTATTATTGTTCTTGAAACTAGAATCCCCTTTCTTCTTATTCTTCTCTTCCACCTTTAGAGATAATTGATGACACTTTTGGATGGTGGTAGGTGTCCATAGACTTAGCTCCTCTTGGATGTTCCACTTCAACCAACCCAAGTACCTAGCCACTTTGATTGGCTCTTCTTCTTTCAACTTAGACCTTAAACATAGTCTTTGGAATTCCTTAGTATATGAGGCCATATTTCTTAGTCCTCTAGAAGATAACTCTCCTTCAATTTGGTTACCATAGCATTCCAATTTTCTATTGGTTTCTTTCCCATTCTTACCCTCTCATCCTGAAGGTATTTCCACCAAGTCAAAGCTAACCCTTTGAGTCTAGACTTGGCCACTTTAACCCTTTGGGCCTCACGTATCCCTTCACATTCGAAATGACTCTCCATTGCTTCAATCCAGTCCATGACTGCCTCAATATCCATCTTTCCTCTAAATAAAGATATCCCTTCCAAAGCTTTTCCACTTAGTGCTTTTATGGCCTTTAAGAAAGGTTCCTCATTCAATACTAGGTCAGGTTCAGGAATGTAGTCTTCTTCCTCCATCTTCTTCTTACCCTCACTACTAGATTCTGCTTCATATTCTTTCTTCCTAGTAGCATCTACTAGTTCTTCCATCTTTACTCTCATTGCTTCCAAAGTACCCTCAAGGAGCCTATTTTTCTCCTTCTTCTCCTCCATATCCTTGGCTAGTTCTACATTTGTCACCATCTTTGTATAACCACAAGATTCCACCTCTATCATAAACTAAGTTCCCCAAGTTTCTCAACTTGCTCTGATACCACTCTGATGTAGTACTATTCTTTCTCCTTGGACCTCTTCTAGGGTCTCTTAGGTCACTCACTGACCTACTAGGGTTCTTCCACTAACCCTAGGCTCATTAGGTATCTTATCACAAGATCATAATTCCTTCAACTAGTAAACATCAACAAAGTAGAACCCACAACTTTTGCAAACCTCATACTAGACCCAAATTGGTCTTTATTGTCCCATTTGTACAATCTTATCCAAATGGATTCCAATCAGTACCAAATTGGAAAGGCAGCATATAAAGATGTCAACAAGACCAATTCCAACCCCTACAAACTCACTTTGCTTCAAAAACACAAATGAGCTCCAAGAACTTATGCAATTACCTCCAAAATAGGGCTACAAGCAATTAGCCCTATTTGGTCACCTTTTCTGCATTATCTTGGAAAAATGTCTTAACAATTTCCAAATAGGCTTAGGAACCAGACACCCTTTTTAGAGACACTAGATATTTTCTAGGTCTTAGCCCTCAGAAGTGTCCGTACAGTCCTCCCTACTTTCATGCCTAAAATTTAGGGTTTTGGGCCTCCTTTATTGTCTGCACAAGAAATGAACTTTCTTGGACAACAAAATAACTCCTCCCAACTTATCCTCTTGGTTGGGGGTCCTCCTTTGACTCTTCTACCTTCCCACTTCCACTGATTGAAGCTATGGATGCTTTCAATCCCCTAGCTAGCTCTGCAATCACTGATGATCCCTAGCCATGCCACTCTGGCTTGCCTAGGGCATCATGTTAAAAATAGCTTCCACCACTTCCAGGGCCCATCCTACTATGTACACAATGTACATGGAGTCTAATTTCATAATCCAAGAGCCCGGGCCAAAGCCACGGTGGAAAAGAAAGCTAAGACCCCATTTGCAAGCAATGTTCAAATCAAGACCAGCAACTGGATGAAACTTTAAAGATTTTATACAAACACTTAAAAATATTGAATCTACCAATCTAACACCACAAGAAGTTCAAAAATAACCTACATTACATGAAATAATTCTTATAGAAACACTCTCAATCCATTACACTATCCGATCACCTTACAACACACAAATATTCACTGTTATTGCTTAGCACAGTCCGTACATGAAATTTCTCAAACTTGCCAACACTTCACAAATCCCAAGGATAGTCTTGTATAGATGACCCAAACACTAAATGGTTAGTTTCAGATAGTTAACCAGCCAACTTCATCGAAGATGCCAATTTGTCATAAAAGTTGTCAATGACAACATTGACAACTTTTAGCAACTTTTGGGTTTGATTGCCAAACTTGGTTAAACCCTATCCAAACTTGTCCAATCCACTAAATATGATGAAAAAACATCAAAAAAGACCTCTAGTCCCTCTCTTGGCTCATTTTTCCACAAGATGCCAAAATTCCCTTATTGGGCCTAAATGGACCTAAGGGTCACCAAGGAACTAATAAGACCTATCCTCCTACAAACACTTCACACACTAGGACTCTTGGTCTCTTTATTCACCTAGCGGTCTGGCTAGAACCACTAAAAGCCAAAAAAAAGAAAGAGAAAACCCTAGGTTACCTTTCCACAACTAGCCTACCTAGGTGCTCCTGCACCACAAGTGTTCTTTCCTTTTTCCTTGTAGTCTCTGTTATCTCTTCTGTCAGATTGTCGGTTGCTTTGATAATCTCGGTCATCACCTCAATAAAATTATTTTCATAAGTTTTGTCATTGCTTCTGTCATCTTTTCTTTTGTTAGGGCATCTAGCAGCAAAGTGTCCAATCTCTTTGCAATTAAAACATACCAATGTTAATTTACCTTTGTATCTACCTTTGCGTCTCGACAATCTTCTAGCCATTAGTGCTTCAATCTCATCAAGTTCTTGGTCATCACTATCACTTTCACTATCATTTCTCATAGTGTGTTTATGACTTGATTTACTTATTTCAAACAAGATTTGAATGCAGACTCAATAGTTGGTAAGACACTGTTGTCAAAGTTATTCATCTCAAATGAAATAAGTCTACCAATCAAACTATCTAGAGTAACATTGTTATTTGCTATTGCTCTCATTTCTTGTATATCATATACTCTAATAGCATAAACAGGTAGTAAGGTTCTTAGAATTTTACTTACCATTATTTCTTATTCAAGTACACCTCCTAGTCCTCGATTAGCATTAACAACCTCTTTGATTCTGCAGTTGTACTAAGTGATATTTTCTCCTCCTTTCATTCTTAGGTCATCAAACTTTCCTCTTAGGCTTTCAGCCTTAGCTCTTAGCACATTTTTATATTCTCCATGTACTATATTAAATTTTTCCCACATCTGCTTTGCAGTGGTGCATGATTTGACATCTTCAAATTCAGCATTGGAGAGTGAGGAAGCAAGTTCTATCATCATAGAATTATGTTCATGCTTTTCTCTCAATTGATCAACTGTCAGAGGTCCAGTAGATAAAAAAAATTTAGTATCCAAGTACTATGTGACATCATTTCCAATACCTGATAGGTGGATTCTTATCCTACTTTCCATGATGCAAAGTTTGAAGGATTTGAGAAATACCAATTTGATTACGCCCAAGAACAACTGCATACAAAATACCTGTTACAAGAAGAAAGAATTCAGAAGGAAAAAGTTCAAGAACTCAGAAGCTCAGAGAAACTCGAAAAGATTAGAGAAAGAATGTATTATAAATTAATTAACAATAATTACAAAGTTCAACCTTAAAAAGGTGAACGAAACCCTAAAAGGGAAAAGCTAGGTTGCACATTAATAATTAATAAAAGAATTAATTATTAATGCACCTAAGAGAAAGCTTAAGCACTAAAGAGTAATAAAACAACTTAACTAATTAAATCAACATGATTTAATTAATAAGTGATTACTCCAACATGCCCTTAAGCGAAGCTCAGGAGGTAAGCTAACCTAGCGCAACTATGAAAGCGGGAAAAATGGGTCCTAGCAACAAGGCCTGATTAGGTACCCAAGTACAAAAATCTTTTTAAAGAGGAGAAATAGAGAAAACCACATGGGAAAAACCCTACTCCAAAAAGAGATGAAGCCTAGAGAAGGACTAAAGAATCCTTCAAACTAGAGAATGTCCCAGAAAATAGGAACAAAGAAGGAACATGTAGAGCACCTCTGAAGCAAGAAGTTGCAAATACTGTTGAAAAATAACTGCTGGAACCTCCACTATAATAGAACATGATCAGGTAGAGAAGACTGTAAACAAAGCCTGAAGAGCTGATCAATCAAAGATGGAAGAATGCCTCCAAAAAAGAATGAAAGAAGAGTGTCCATATGGTAAATGATCCATCTCACCGAAATGCATAGGTACCCATCCACTACATCCGCCTAGTACATAGGAACAAATACTGAATACATAGATCACTCCATCTAACCAGGGAAGAATTAGAACCAACAGGATACACCCCCATAATGTTGAGTAGGGAGATGTATGACAGGTACACTGAAATAGATTTCCAATAAACACTGCATGATGAAGAACGTATAAGCACAAATAAAGTATGTGTCGAGGATGGTCAATCGCTGACACACATGAGGCTAATGTCGTGGAAGGGACACTCACTTGACAAAGGCAGATGGAAAATAAAGCAAACATCAAACCCACCATGACACTTTATAATGTAGTGTGAGTACAATAGAATCCCAAGCATGCATCAGATGGAACTTTATCTTAGGGTGTTTGCATAACAAGCTACAAAAAAAAGATGTATACAATGTTCAGAAAAGGAAACGATCCCAGGACCTGAAACATCCAAGATATCCACCAGAATGCCATAAAGAAAAAAACTGAATATAGAGATACAAGGAGCATAAAATGGGTGTGAGACCCATAAAAAAGAAAGAGAATGGAAGCAGCTTTCCGACGCCATGCGGAAGTCGAAAAAAGGAGTTTGGAGAAGTGAGATATAGTGACCGGAGCGCAAATGGAACCCTCACTTTGACTGGAAAAAAACTCTGCAAGATGGAAAAATCAGATAACCAAACTAGAAAAATTAGAGAGGTCTTGAAACCAGTTTTCTGTCAATATCTCGTTTGGTGAAAAACGCCTCTATTTGCTCAAGTTATGAGCAAAAACCACTAGTATGTCACAACCAAAAGATCCGAAAGAAACTCAGCCAAAAATGGCGAAGCCCCGCTAAACTGGAGAAAAAACCTCCAAAAATGGACTACCTCTAGATTTCCCACCAAAATGGCAAAAAAAAAAAATTAAAAAACAGCAAGTATATTTTTTTGGAAAAAAAAATACACAAAAAAAAACAAAAGTATTATTTTTTAAGGGAAAAAACACAGAAAACCAAATTTTCTTTTTTTAAGAAAAAAAACAATAAAAAAACAAATTATATTTTTTTATGAAAAAATAATTAAAAAAACAAAATGCATTTTTTTTGAAAAAAAAACACAAAAAAAATGAAATGTTTTTTTAAAATTTTAAAAAAACATTAAAAAAGTTTAGGGTTGTGCGGCACCCAAGGCCAGCGCGGCCACCAAGGGCCGGCGTGGCTCCTTGGGGCCAGCACAGCCTTGTGGGGGCCTGCACAGCTCCTTGGTGCCCGCGGCCTCTTAGGGCCTATGTGGCCTCAAAAAAATTGCCTTCCATTTTTTTAACTTTTTTTTTTGAAAGAATGTCACATAGAAAACCCAAAAAAAACATGGGTATTTCTGAATTTTTTCAAATTGCAAAAATTAAAAAAATTTAGATTTTTTTGCCTCAAAATGCGTGCCCAAAACAGGGCCATATAGGAAAAATGTTTTTGCCTCAGAATGCAACAGTGTCCAAAATGGACAACCTTTATATGAAATTTTAGTTTCTCGGGCCTTCTGAACACGATGGTGAGGTCTGTTTGGGCCCAAAATGCTCCAAAAAAAATGTCACCCAGAGATTTAAGATAAAAACCCTGAGAAAGCTGAGATTTTCTCCTTCAAAAACATGCTTCAAACACTCCAGAACAGGCAGCAGTAGAGGGGATCTGATACCATGAAGGATCTGAGAAATACTGATCTGATTATGCCCAAGAACAACTGCATGCAAAATATATAATACAAGAAGAAAACATAAAGAAGGAAAAAGTTAGGTTGCACATTAATAATTAATAAAAGAATTAATATTAATGCACCTAAGAGAAAGCTTAAGCATTAAAGAGTAATAAAACAACTTAACTAATTAAATCAACATGATTTAATTAATAAGTCATTACTCTAACAAAGTTTTCCTTGTTCAACTTAGGCAGATCCCTTTTTCTCATCTTGTGATCTTTAGCTTGAGTCTTAAAACTCCCTTCCAAGCACACAAGCTCTGATACCAATTGTTAGAATAACTGAGAGGGGGGATGAATCAGTGGCCTCAAGAAATAATCCAATAATCTAACCAAAACTTTATACCACATATATAAAACCTCTAGCTATCTTCAGTCCTACGAGATGTATGTCTTGTGTGAATCTAACATGTATATACTGCTCGGTGTTTCTCCTATTTATCCTTTCCTTAAGCTTTACCGAATAGCAGTTTATCTTTTCTTAACCTTTACCGAAATATAGTAAATAACTTAGTGTTTACCGATCAATCCTGGTTTAGTAATGTGTAAAGAAAAAAATCAAAGCAATTAACCATACACACATTTGACACATGGATTTTTAACGTGGAAACCCTATTAAGGGAAAAACTATTTGGGACCAGTAACCCAAAATTTTCACTCTTCTGAAGTGAGCTCAGTGAATATCCAACCATGTTAAAGGTTACAAACACACTGTTGAGTGTGACCTTGTTAGAGGATTTAAAACTAACAGTTTATCACTTGACCTAGCATTCACTATGTTGTCAACATGAAAACCTTTTGATAGTCCTTGGGATGTATCTCAATATATTAAGGATGGTTAAATCCCACTATGTTAAGAGATTTTCTGAATCAATGGCTAAACCAAATCAGTAGATGATCTGTTCATTAATACAACTTTGAATTGTAGATTTTCAGATCTATTGTAATTCCACAATACCTTTCTAATCAATGTTCTCTTCAATTCCTTTTGCTCCCCTTCTTTCTTCTTGGTGAATGTTGTTGCTCGGTGTCTGCAAAATTCTTAGCTCTGTTCTTCAGCTTGTATGATTAGATCTATATGAAGACTTCTATCTTCACTAGAATTCTCTTCAGCATTCCTCCTTTCATAATGAATTACTTATCTCTTTATATAGACATGATTTCATTTTTTCTTGATCCGTAAAGCTCGCCATGCTTGCTTTAGTTTTATTCCATAAATATCTCCTTGTTTTCTGGAATAAAACATGCTTTAAATCTCCTTCTTATCTTTAGATCTTATTTGATCGATGAAAATAGAGTAAATAATCAGTTAACTCTAAATATAGCTCTTGCCAGCTAAGTTGTTTTTTCGTATCCTAACTTCAGTTCTCGTCGGTCAACACTTCAGTTGTGTTCAGTGACTACTACAAATATCTCGGGCATCAACTTCACAACTGGTCAGTGAAAACTGCAATTAGCTTGGTAATGCATTCTTGGGTATCACTTTCTCGGGTAACACTTGTGAAATTCTATGCTCGGGGTTCACTATCTGTCGGGGTTTACTGTTACTCGGTGTATATGATTACAGACAACAAAAACTTTGTCTCTTCAAATATTTAAGTGTTGTGACAATATGTGTATGAGAAATCATACCATATCAAGTTGACATCAATGACAATACAATACATTAACTGATTAAATGTCTTGTATTTACTTTTTGCATCTCGGTGATCATCAACTTTGTCATCTTCAAACATTCAATCAGTTATAGCTCATTATAGGATACCAAGGAAGTAAATGATGTTGCATCTACTAGACCAAGTACACAACCCATAACAATTGATGATGCAGCAATTGATGATGTATTAGATGGTATTCCTAAACTCTTGACTAATTTAAGTCACCCGGAGATCACAATAACTGATGTAACTAAAGGTGATCCGGATGATAAGGCCAAGGAATATGAGTCAATCAGAGAAACCAAGACTATTAATGAGAAAGACACATCAAAGGTCACCTAAGCAGATGTACCTAGCTAGTTACCTTTTTGGTCAAAGCAATTGAAATTGATACTGAAGCACTAGAATCTACCTGAACAGCTCACTAATACAAATGAAGACAAGGGTGAAGATCAAGGTAAAGAGACCGAGCATAGTGGTGGAACAACACAAGGTGATGCACCTAAAGATACCACTAATGTTGTAGAAAATAAAGGTGAAGGTAACACAGAGACTCCTGACAAGATAGTAGATACATATATTATAGACACAAGGTTATCTACCAAGGCACCTCACCAATTTATCAAACTAAGTACTGAGCAAGCAAAGCCAGAAGCTGATTAAAAGGCTCAGTTAACATTAGCTCTATCTCCTTCATCGAGAGAAGAAGAAGAAGAAGAAGAAGAAGAAGAAGAAGAAGAAGAAAGGAAACAAGGACATAGTTACTTTAGATGAAATCATAGAGATTCCTAACTGGGATCCAAGGACACTTAATCTGGAAACATTGAAGAAATATGGTGAAATTTGCACCAGAAAAGTAGCACAGGACAAGCTACAACAAGAAGCAAAGAGTGCACAAGTGCTAGAAAAATCAAAAGAGATTTTAATGCAAGTTGTACCAAATATAAACATTGATGAACAAGCCCCCATACTCAAACAAATTGAACTGCTCACCGAGGTGTTTTATAATCCTGACATTGATGTCGAGTAGAAATTGGAAGAAAGAGCAGAAAAGAAGATCCAATATAAAGTTACCAAGAAAATTAGCCAAGAAGTGGTAGTACATAAGGTAACTCTGTCTAAATTTGTAAGTGGTTTATAAACTGTTATATCTGAAGCTATTACAATTCTACATCAATTATGCACACTAGATCACTTCACTACCAAGATTAGTGAAAAGCTAAAGCAAATAGATCAAGATCTTAAGGATAGTGCATAGATTCTATCAACCGAGCAACATGCATTACAGATGCATTAGAACAAGGTACTTTAAAACCAGCGGTTGAGATAGGACTTGAAGAAAGAAGAGGACCAAATTAGAGAACAAGTAACCGAGATTCAGGCAATGTTACTACCGCATCTGGCTATGATGAAAAAATATGTGACATTGGAAAAAAATCTCATTGCCACCCCGGAATCATCAGTGACAGAAAGCATATATGATATGCATGCTCAGCTAAATTTAGAGCTACTCACCCTCAAGAATTTAAAGGAGGAATGGGAGAAATTTTTGGAAACACTCAAGCATGCTCATCCTAGTATTTTTGACAAACTATAATTTATACTCATTTTGTCATTATTTTCAAAAAAGGGGGAAATATATGTATATATGTATAGTAAAGGGGGATACTATAATCAGGATATTCATATACATATACCGAGTATATAAAAAGGGGGAGAGAATGTACAGGGGGAGTCACCATGTATATTATTATGTACAGTAATAAGTTTTTGATACTAATGCCAAAGGGGGAGAATGTTACTCCAATTGCACATTGAAGTTGTCATTAGTTATCAAGCAGAGATAATGAACGATCGGTAACAGAGTCACAAACAAGACAGTCGCTATAATCACTGAAGTACAGAGTTAACCGAGAGCACTGATCACGCCCAAATTTAACCGAGCACATTGATTGCTGAGTAGACAGACTATACCAAGCAATAGACAACACCGAGCTACACAACATAACCGAACACCAGTATAACCGAGATACATAGACAACATCGAGCACCAAGAGAGAACAATAATCGAGTGGAACAGAGACCACCTAAAAGTTTGTTATGGCACATCATTATATGTAACAAATTTTTAAGTGACCTAGATAATGGTTTACACGATCGAGGAGTACATTAATTATAGATTTACAACATTAATTTTTTATGTCTCCTATGTGTAGATGATCAAGGTAAATTTTGTACACTGTTGATCTTAGGGTAAGGATGTAATTGTTAATCCATAATTAGGTCATATCGTTTGATATATAAATGTATAGATGTCAAATTTTGTAAAGTATGTTGATCAAGAAATGGTCAAGTATTCACCATACTACAGACATCAAAGATCAGACAAGGATTTTAAGGACAGAGACTACATTGCATAAATCAGTTTTTAGAACTAAGGCAAGGCTACCGAGCAGAACAGAGCAGAAGGTATTATCATTCGCACTGAGGTGATATATTTTTGTATGAACTTAATGGATATTTATCATCAACATTGAGATTGTATATGTTTCAGATCAAATTTATGTTACTCTCTAACAATTGTAATAGACCCCAAAATCTCTTAACATGGTAGACTTAACCGTCTTATTGTAAATCTCTTAATCGAGTGCACACATATTTTGTGTTGCAAAATCCTCACAAGAGGTAGATATAATCAATCTCATTGTTACTCCTAACAGGGTAAGATCATCATAAGTGATCATTTTTGTAAATCTTTAATAGGCTAACTTTATTTTTGCAGTAGTGAATTTTTGTGGGTCTCATCCCCACCGCAATTTTTACCTTCTAACAGGGGTTTTTTGCGATACCAAAATACTATTTTCATGGGTACTTAATTTTATGTATGTGTATTGTTTACTTTACATGCATTTACATTTCAACAGTGATACTATATTTTTGGTGTACGCAATCTACTCAATCAGTTAATACAGAACAGTGGTTACAAAGAATTGATAAAAAAAATTTAAGGGTACTGATTCACCCCTCCCCTCTCAGTACACACCTCTCCATTATCCCAACAATAGAATTGTGTAATTTAACTGATCTAATAAATACAATAAACAATATAGAATATTCATAAATGCAAATGAATAACAAGAACATCATCTCATAAATAAACTCTAGAAACAATTGATACCATAAGGAAATACATAGCAAACCAACATCCACTGCACAAGTCATAGTGTATGTAATAAAACTCAATAAAAACTATAATACAATATCCCAGAATATCACAACTGATACAATGATACAAGTAAACAACTTAAGAAAGATAAGAGAGAATATCCAATAATGATGAACAAGAAGGCACAACTGCAACAAGGATCATCCAAGCCAAAGTCATGAACGTCGAATGAAGAATGGTAATAAGAATCACTACCACCCGATCGCATGGAACCAAAGGTCCACTCCCATCGTGTTGAGGAGATAACAATAGACCCCACTTGGATAACATAACCAAAGAAGATAGTGACAACTAAGCAAGGGGATCCTGATAGCTCTCTAACTCAAGGGAAACTGACACAGGTAGGAAACCTTGACTATGTATAGGAAGGTGTCATCATATACGTCTAACCCTTAAGTCTCATCCTAGTAGTCTCTTTGGACCCTGGTACTTAAGTGACTATATACGGTATCAATGACTCCTCAACCAGACGAAGCCATTAACTATGTTATAATCATACCTCACAGGGCATCAAGCATCATCTTGTCCTCTATCTTAGCCTATACAAGCACTCAAGCATGGGTGAGGTACCATATCTTATTAATTCATTTTAAACCCCCCGCCCCCCAATTATGTATTATGTTATCACTTGATTAAGAAAGCTTACAATAAGCAATCATGGCTGCCTCTTGTGGGCCCTGATACTTATTGCAAGCCACCCCCTACTATAGAGCTAGATAACCTACCCTAAAGCTCCAGCCAAAAGAACCAAAAGAACCAAAAGAAAGAAAAACCCAAATCCATGAGGACTTCTCATAAATCAAAAATTAAGATGATCACCAAGGAAAATGTTGGAGCAAAACAAATAACATATCATCCTATACAAGGATCCAAACTATCCATCCCATACTTGATATCTCAATAGAATAATGCAAATTCACGTATCACATCACAAGATCAATGATCATCAAAACATCACAAGAACCCATCTCCAAACATGAAGTAGCATATTCCACAAGATAATCATCTAGAACACAGAACCACCATAACAGTAGAAATGAGGTGACCAAGATAATTAAGACTCAACACAAAAGTGGTCGTCACCGTTTCATGGTTAAATAACATAGTGATCGGAGACTCAGAGAACACATACCATAATCAATAGATGTATACAAAACAATACGAGAACCAATCGAGATATGAAAATGGTTATAAATTTTCCACAATATAAACCCAAGTAGTAGAGATAAAATTATAAAATAATTCAAGTCCCGGAAGACAAAATCCCTCCTAGGGCATCACTCTACCCATAATGACAATTAACCACAACAAAGACAAAATAAAACTCCAATTAAAATAACATATCCATATATAAACTATCTTTTGATCAAATAGTATAATTAACATTAAGTCGTACTCCAAATTAATTATGAGTTAATTAAATTATCCTTAATCCCCAATCCATTATTATTAACTTAGGATCTTATAAATATATTTAAAATCCCTTTCTCATAATCGAACTCTTAAATTTAAATATAAATTTAATTTTAAAAGTAATATATAATCTAAAATATAAATCCTTAACGATTTATGTTTTTGATTAAAAAAGAAGCCAAACGATTTATGTTATAACCTAAAGATTATACTTAATTAAACAAAATATTAATCAAATATAATTTAAAAATAAAACATTTAACAAAATTAATATAAATTAATTTAGAAATCAAATAATATAAATAAATCTACATTAACAATCAACAAATGTTAACTATAAACATTTATAAATAAACTAATATAAAAATAAATTTAAAACTAATTAATCTAATCAAAATTTAAATAAATAATAAATAAGATAGACAAAACTCATTTTCAACTTAACATTTATTTAAAATAAATATTAAAAGTAAATCTTAGTAATGGGGTTATGTGGCCCCACTCTGATTTTTTTTGGTTTTTTCTTTTTCTTTCTTTAAAGTAAATAAAAATAATTGTTTTATTTATTTTTTTAGAAATAAATATTATTATTTTTTATATTTATTTATTTATTTTAAAATAAATAAATAATATAAATACAACCCCTTTTTTAATATTTTTAAAAGATACCAATTATCATATATTCAAAAAAATATTTGTTTTCTTTTTAATTCAATAAAGAGGTCATTTCTATATATAAATATATAACAGATAATTATTTACTATAATGTTTGTTTTCTTTTTTTTTCTTGGATATTTAATAAAATAAATCAGATTTATTTATTAAATATAAAATTAATATTTGTTGGTGAAGTCTTTATTTCCCTCGAAACACAAAATACAAAATTTTTAATAATTAACATGAAACAAATATATATAAAAGTGTATATATTTTGACTCTTCCAAATTATTCCTTTTTTTTTTAATATTGAATTTAATTTCTAATTGCATAATACTATCCAATTGACAAGTATTTCAAAAATACCGATTTCTTTCAAATTGTATGGTTTAATGTTGAGGATTTTTACAAAGTTCTAAAACAAACCCTAGCTGATTTGATTCAAGTTTTCTAATGTTTGCCTGAATTTCCTCAAAGAGAGCCTAGGGTTTTAACAAATTCTCCTAAACATAGTTTCTTCTAAATTGAACATTGAGGTTTACAAATTTGTCATACAAACAAGAAGACATAACCACAAAATAATACCAATAACCATATTCTAAGATTGACAAACACAAAGAAGAAAAGGAATTTAACACAAGGAATTTCAGTATCTCGGATGCATAGAAGACGAGGATCTGAGTACTGAAATTAAGGATTCAAACCCTACCTCAAACCACCATACGTGAATGAGTTGCATTAATGATTATGTATTGTCTTATGTTATATTGCTTCCACATTATTATTCATTTTCAATTGTAACTCGTTAAAAAAAAAATTGTTCTGCAAATGTAGTAACATGTTTTAAGTTAATCTATCTTGGGTTCCATGGCGAGGCATTACAACCTCAGTAGATTCAGTACAAAGAGAGTCTCCACCTTTTTCCTTGGTTGATCTTCCTTATGGGGATCAACCCTAGGATCATCAAATTTAGGAGGGACTTGAACTTCCCTTGACTTCTCCTCTTGGAAACTTCCTGCTTGAGATTCCCTAGTAGGGGGATTGAATGAAGAAGGTGTCGTTATAGTGGAAAATATCAAAGGAATGCAATTTCTAAATGGGGGAGCAACCAAGGTCTGACCTACTGCTTCCATTTGACATAAATGCATGACATCAAGATCATTTTTTATTGTGACCACTTGATTATTGACCATGAATTTGGTTGATCCATGTAGGGTAGACAAGACCACACCCAAGGCATGCTGCAATCACGGTCTTCCCAAAAATATATTGTAAGGAAGAGGCCCTGGTATAACATAAACTAAGGCCAAAATGACTATGGGTCCAATTTTTAGGGGTAAGATAACCGTCTCTACAATGATCTTTCCCATATTGTCAAAACCTATAATTAATAAAGAGTATGTTGTGAGAGAGTTCTTATCCACCTTGATCTTTGGGAGAAGTTACAAACCACATACATTGAGAGTTGAACTGGTATCAATGAGGGTTCACCTTACTCCTACACCTTTCACAAACACAATTATCATCAAAGGATCTGTAAGGTTCCTAGTCTCTGGGGGCAAAAGTTCATACAAATAGAAAGTAATATTTGGTGTATCCACATGAATATGATCCATCAAAGCATTCACATCTATTGGCCTTGCGGAGGAAGGAAGTAGGATCTTTTGAAGGGATTCTTAGGTGTATCCACACGAATATGATCCATCAAAGCATTCACATCTATTGGCCTTGTGGAGGAAGGAAGTAGGATCTTTTGAAGGGCTTCCTAAAGAATCCCTTGATAAATTTGGGGTTGTTTGAAGAAAGTCCTAGAATGAGATCTTAGCAGGAGTAACACATACATGCTTAATAAGATTGTAATCACTAGTTTTCTTAGTCGTGGGTTTAGGGGCTTGAGGAATTTTGGGTTGAGAAGGTAATCTAAGGTTTTAATAGATTGATTGAGGTTGTCCTTGTTCCTTCAAGTAATCTAATTATGAGCGATAGTATTATATGATTCATTCCTAGATCAAGAGAACTCAATAAAAAGGTTCAAAGAACCAGTACCTTGTGAGTTCTCATGTGCATACTTCATCCTTTTTGGTGAGGGATTGGTTACAATCACACAAATGACCGGTCTCTTAGACTTTGAAGGTACCTCTAAGACTACAATGATATTTAGAGACTCACTAGGACCTATGAAGGAAGTATCCACACATAGAAGGTGTTCAGTGGACTTGGAATCATGATAAGACGTACCCAAGAAATCATCTAGAGCTTCATCTAACATGTCAAAGTCATCTTCAAGGAATGCCTTTTCAAATGCATCAAACCTTTGCAAGAAGAGATCCGACATATCAACATTCATGTCGGGTTCACCAAAATGTAGAGTAAGGGATTTTTCCACCTTCTACAAGAACAAAATGGCCCTTACACTACCTTAAGAATAGGACTGAGCGTGGCTCAAATAAGAAATAAACTGATCTATGAACTACTTATAAAGCTATTTAGGATATTCTAACAATTCTAGCATAACTAAGATATAACTACACAAGCTATGTAAATGAAGTAAATGATACAAATGTAGATAAAATACAATATACACTACGTATGGATGTCTTAACTTTAGAAACCAAAAACATATGAATTAAAGATCATACCATGAAGGTATGAAGGTCTTATCCTTAGATGAAAATGTGCTACAGGGATGTCTACGCATCAAGCTGGAGTCCTAATAACAGAGAATAGAAAATGAGTCCTAGACAATGCCTTTACTTCCATCTTTCATTCCAGGCACCTGTTCGTCACCTGCACACATAAAAATAGGAAAATTGTTGTGGTCATTTAAGAGGTTTGCCTCATTCACACCCCCACTTTGGTGCTCCCACCTCCATGGATATCCAGATAAATAGATATATGATAAAAACTAGAAAGGAGACAACTAATAGAAATAAACCCAAGCTTAATGTAAGTAACCTCTATGACACAAAGATGTACAATAAAAATGAACCTCTCTTGAGGGAGGAAATCCAAAATTGCATAAAGATCAGACAGATAGAAAAAATGAACCTCTCTATATGGAGGGAAGCCCTTACTATCTACATAAAATGATATAACAAGATACTTGAACACAAAACATATAATATGACAAATATTTAGATCACAAGAGATAAGATATGCAAATGAGACGAGTACAAGCATAGATCTTCGCATGTCGTAGAATGACTTTGGTAGAGTTTCGCTACAAAAACATGAGAGAGAAAGATAGAGAGCATCAAGAGTGTGATAAAGTCCAAGAGAGAGTTATAGGAAGCCATAGAGAGAAAAATGAGAAAAATGAGACCTTTTATAGTTTCTCGCGGGCGTAGATAGCTATTTCATATGTAATTGGAAGAGGGGACACATGTCAAAAGTGGCATTTGTATTTCAATTTGTTTGGATACTAGCGCGCTGCATAGACGTCGATGTGCCATGCTCTCATCCAATTTTATAATCCTGACATTTGGATGAGAGATCTTGGACACTGTTCTCTAGGAATTCATGATGTCAAAATATTTCCATTTGATCATGATTTCCCTATGTTATCTCATGGGACTTAATGTTAAAGTGTCATAAATGCAGGGGTGCAAATTAGACACTACAAATACATTTTTGAATTTTAAAAAGATATGTCTTATAGCATCTATAATATCCTAAATTTTGAAAAGATAGCTTCTATAGCTCCTATAATATCGAGGTTGTGGAGAGTGATGACCATTTTAGCCATTAGTGTTAAAGGTGGTATGGAGACCATTTTAGTAATTTTGAATTTGGAATTTAGCTTTTCGAGGATGATGATCATTTTATATTAATGTTAAAGAGGAAAGATGTAGGTTTGATAAAATACACCACTAGAAGCTAAAATTAAATCCTCCAACTAGTTCATCGATAAAGTATTTCCTAAATTTGGAAGCAAGATATCATTCTAAATCTAGAAACAAGAATGTTAAGATGAAATGTTTTAGCTCATATCGACTTGGTTGGTCAGTGGAAGTCACATCATCAAGGTGAAAAATGCATTCATGGCTCAAGACATCAAGGTTAGGAAAGTATAATACTATTGTGTAAGGGAGGCTAATATATCTTTTCCCAAATTTAAATTAATAAATTTGAAAGGAAGTGACAACACATAGAAGATGGATCTATGTGTCAAGATATTGAAATCAAGATAGAATAGGAATACCGTGAAATGGAGGACATTACATCTTGTCAAAAAATTAAATTTAGAAAATTGAATGGACTTTTTAGAACATTATTAGATGGGACAACCAATTACTCTAGGCAAAACTTATAGCGCACTCAAGGGTAGTGTTGAGCGTCGATTTTAAACGATGTAGTAGTTAGGAATAAGTGATACAGATTCCCCTCTTGAAAGAGTAACAAGGTCACTCCCAAGGTTCTCAGTGGTCGTGATACAATTACGTGGAGACTCAATTGAAGATAAATGTTAATGTTCACAAAGAGGCCTTTGCTGGTTCATTTCGAGTGAAGATGGAACAAAATATATTTAAACACTTTTTATACCTTTATTTTGATTCTTTAATACTAATATGTAGAAATTTCTATTCGTGCAATCTAAAATTAAATCTAAGATGAATTTATAACTTTTACCCTATTTCAAAAAATATCAAAAGAAGAAGGTAACAAGAGATTTCAAGCAAATTACTAAAATAAATTCCTAACAGACGTCAACCAACAATGATTCAACTTTCCTATTAAATGTCATATAGATAAAAGAAACCCACAAAACATTTGTCCAAATAACTCACAACTCATATTCAACAGATGCAATCACCAATGGAATTCAATATGATAGAAGATTTCTCAAAATTCATCGGATCCTGAAGTCATTCATATATGCGCACACATGAGACAAATTTATCCTCAAGCACAAATATAAATATATTCTCCAAAAATCCATCATGACAAGTAGATTCAATAAAAAGTAACACCAATCTAACAATTCATAGGAATAATCACAAAGAAACACAGTTGGTTCTTGAATTCTGAAAATAAATTCCTAAAAACTCACATAGATGGCAGCCAAAACACACCACAAATGTAACACCAATTGTATTAAGTTTATATTGCACAAGCTTTGACTTTTATTATAATACCCAATTACGTTTATACAGATTTTATAATGCAAAATCATGAAACCCACAACTAGGGTTTCTAGGTGTTCAAAATAAGCGTAATAAATTGAAAACTCTAGTTTAACTCAAGAAAACTACTTCTAATTGATAGTATAACATGTTGAATTTGATTTGGAACTATTATAATGCCAAAAAGATGGATTTTTTAAGATAAAACGTGCCCTAAAATTCTAGAATCAAGTGGAGTTTAACTGTTGTTTGGGAAAAAATGCCTCCAATCAGCTTTCTTATTTTTTTTGATTCATGAAAATTCATGAATGAACTTTTGTAGACATATAATGACCATGAAAAACATTATAATTACCAAAAATGACCCCCCAATTGAAGATTGAACTTCAAAATTTCTGATTTTTATGCAAAAACGTGATTTCTAGAATTTTCAAACTTTTCCTTTCCTTCTCTTTTTGGGTTGTGACTAAGAATTTGAATGAATGAATGTAATTTGGAAGGTGGACTATAACTACATAATTTGTACTTCACTGGTCATTTCTAAGACATTCTTCACAATTATGCACTCACAACAAAAATCTTATCAACATCTATTGAAAACCAAACTAACTATACTATGAAAGTAAGACTGAACATCTAACTAAGAGCAAGAAAACTAAACCAAGGAAAAGAATGAAAGAAAGCCCAAGGAACCAAGGAAAGCATAAAAAAACACCCCAAACCAAAAAGGAAAACCCCATTGCAAAATTGCCCTTTGGATTTTCTAGGGTTTAGGGGTACAAAGACCCCCAAACTCTGAAACTCCAAACTCCAAACTTTGAACTCTGAACTTCAAACTTCAAACCTCCGAACCCAAAAACTCCAAAAAAACTCTAGAACTCCAAACTCTAAAACTCTGAACTCCGAACCTCCTAACCTCATAACTTTGAACCTTCGAACCTCGAACTTACAAACTTTGAACCTCTGAACTTCGAACCTCCAAACTACAAAACTCCAAATTCTAAAACTCTGAACTTTGAACTCCGAACCTCTGAACTTCAACCTCCAAACTCCAAACTTCTGAACTCTGAACGTTTGAACCTCCAAAATTTGAACCTCTGAATCTCGAACTTCCAAATTTCAAACCTCCAAACTCTGAATCTATGAACCTTCAAACTCTGAATTCTGAACCTTGAACCTTCAAAATCCAAACTTACGAATTTTGAACCTCCAAACCTTGAACCTTTAAACCTTGAACTTTCAAACTTCAAACCTACGAACCTCCAAACCTTCCGACAATGGATTTCTTGACTCGACCCAAACACTAAGACACAAAACTAAGAAAGAAAACACACAAAAAAAACATAAAGAGGAAAACCACAAGACCCTGACCCCTATCACTTAACTGTCAGACTATAAAGAGTGTAAATAGCCCACAATCTGAGTTACCTTTCACCAGACAGACTAGGATCTAAGAAAAAAAATAATTTAAAAAGGAAAATTGGGATCCCCATTAGGCCAAGTGGCTAAAATGGGGTGTGAGTTGTCGAGGCGCAACAAGTAGCTTCTTTTCTATGCCAAAATAGGGTTTTAGAAAGGCCAAAGCATTCTTCATGGCAACATTAGAGTCTCCAAAATTTTTGAAAGACAAACATTCCTTCTCTCTAGAGGAAATCATCAATTAAAATCACATCCTCAATCATTTAAGGTTCTAGGAAGGGAAGATATGGATAACCCCATCCAGATTTTATCAGATAAAAGGCATACAATATTCATGGGTTCTATCATAGAAAGGAAATAGGGGACACTATTAAGATTCACAACAAACATAGACTCATAGTTCACACCCTTAGAATTATTTTGGTCCATTCCTTCATCCACACCAACCATAGATATTGGGTTGACGTAGATATACCAATAGGCTTCCTTACTTCAATGTTGGTTTTGGGTGAGTAGAAAGTAGTGATAGAAGAAATATACTAGAGACTCTTTGAAGATAAATTCCTTGGAGATTTTCATAATGTTATTATTGACATTAACCTAGATTTAACAATCCCTCACCCTTGTCAATACACCATATTCACGTAGGAAGATCCTGGTCTTCCTTATTTTCCTCGTCGAAGGGGTAGGTGGCCAAGATACGGTGAGCCAATTAGGAGGTTTCTCATTTTAATGGGGTGGGAATATAAACCCAAGGATCTGAGAAGGATTAGAATCAGGAGAAACTTGAACTTTTTGAAAAGAGCTATGGACATTACAGATGTGCTTGGCGAAGTGATTAGTGTGGCTTTAGATGAGACAAAGGATTAGGTGATGAAATACAAATATGATGAAATAGTTGATGGGGTGGGCAGTCCAAACTCTTTTAAGGAAGAGGAATCAAAGTATGAAGTCGAGGAGGGAGAAGTAGGAAGATTGAGGAATTTAGAAGAAATTGGTGCCTCACAAGACATTGTTGAACCAAAAAATGGTATTCATTTGTGAGTAGGATCCTCTTCTAGCGCGGACATGGAGGTTAGGCCTTCCACGAGGCCATGAGTACTTTTAGTTTCCTTTCTACATTTAAAAAAAACTAATATGTCGATAGTTGATGTAACTTAGGTTTTTATTGCATATTCTGTTTAAAGGACATACCAAATTTTGATAATTTTAATTCCAAATCCATAGCTGATAGTGTATAGGTTAAATGTATTAAACCCATTTCCTTAGTAGTGTGACTTTGATTGGGTTGGATTTTAGTCAGTGATAGTGGAAACATCTTGAAGGGCCAAGTGTCCAGATACTTGGAAACTACTTTAATCTATGTTTAGCTTGATATTATCACTGGTTTTTTCATATTTTGTAATTTTTAAATTAGATTTATGTTAATATAATATCCTTTCAACTGCAGCCTTTTTATGAACAAAAAAACATTTTTTCTAGATGAAAATATACACTTTACACTAAAAACTTAAACCCACTAATTTTGATAAAACGGGTGCTTTTTTTAACATTTTGTTTAAATTGTAGATATAATTTATCATCACTAAACTCTAATATGAATCCATTTCCTCAATAGTCTAGCTTTGATTAGGTTGGATTTTAGTCATTCATAGTGGAAACCTCTTGAAGGACTTAGTGTCCAAATACTTAGAAACTTCTTTGATCTTTGTTTAGCTTGATATTATCACTAGTTTTTTCATATTTTATAATTTTTAAAACAATTTTATGTTAATATAATATCCTATTAGTTGTGGCCTTTTGATGAGCAAAAAAAATTCTAGATGAAAATATACACTTTACACTAAAATCTTAAACCCACTAATTTTGATAAACGAGTGTTTTTTTAACATTTCATTTAAAATCTAGATATAATTTATCATCTCTAAACTCTAATATTAACATTAGAAAAAATGTTTTCATATTAACTTAATTTTAATACACTAAATCTTTCCAATTTTATATTTTGAATAAAAGTATTGACACAATTCTAGTTTGGCATGGTGAAGAAATTTTCTATCTAATTTATTGAAATATATACTCTCTACTAGTAATTAAAAAATAGCAATACATTACGAAAGTCAGTAGATTGTAAGGCTAAGTTCTCCTAGCCATACCTTCTTGATTAGTTTATCTTTACAATCACGACAAAGGTTGAGAGTCATATGAAAACAAATGATGTTTGCTTTTAATGCAATATTGTGATTCCTTTAGTTCTCTGAAATGAAGTGTTTGGTGTACTATGATTCCAAATGATTCTAAGATGATGTTTTCATGTATTTAAATGTTCAAATGAATGCATTTAAATATCAAGACATAATGAAATATGTACAAGTTGGCTCCCAATGGTTATAAGAAGGTTACAATTTACATCATTTTCTTTTGTATGTCACAATAATAACCTTTTGTATGTCACAATAATAACCTAAGACAAGACCATCAAGTCAGAGACCAAAAGGTTAAAAAAAGAACATACATATAATATTATGTATAAATAAGAATAAATAAAGATAAATATTTAAAAACAATAATAAATCACAATATAATAATATTAAGCCAATCTTTTGCATTACTATATAATAATATTTTGAAGAAAAAAAACAATAAATAGAAATCATCTTGATATGCAAATTTAAATCACGTGACAATACTATTTTAATCGAATAATTTAGTTGCAAACACAAAATGTAAATGCTAAGGAAAAATTTCAATGAAGATAATTAGTTAATGAGGGTTAGCTAAGATGACACGCAAAGACACAAAACTTAAATATCAAGGAGAAATTTCAATCAATTCAATTAGTTAGCCTTGCATATGGGTTAACTTAAATGATATATAAAGACACACAACTTAAATGTAGAGAAATTTTAATCAAAGGAATGAATAAGTCCTACATATGAATGAACTAAGACGAAATAAAAAGTCAATAATTATAATTAATAAATTAAATAGAATTTATATTATTGCAGTCAAAGTAATCACATCTGAAACCAAAATAATAACATAATTTAATAAGAAACATTAATAGAATTGATGGATTGTGAAAATCTTTAATAGAATCTAAGCTTGCCCCCTATAAACCTCACAAAAGAATCCTTATAGCACGCTTCCCCAAAAGTAGAGAAACCAGTTCTCCACCTAACAAAAGATTCTAAGTCACATGACACATCTAAATAACAAACAAGAAGCATTGACTATAATGTGACGGTGATTTCAAGACTCCATTTAAAAAGGTTTTACCATTTAAGGTATTGAAACCTCCAATCATTGCGGTTGAAGCTTCGCCAATCTGGATTGCATTCAGAGTGATGGCAACGTTTATATATTCTTTTAACCACTCAAACTTTTCCTCTTCTATTTCGGTGATTTGATGTGTTGACTCAACGAACGTATTTGGCATTGGCTAAAAGTGCGAAAATTCGCACCTCGTTCCCCGTGTCCTTGCCGTTGCCGTTGCCGTTGCCTTACCTTTCCCCCCAGCCAAGTCTTATCACCGTACCATTTCAGCCAATGCCGCGTTATTTCCTGGCTGTGAGGGATATGCCAAAAGACTTTTCTTTTTCTTCTGTTTAAAATGTTAACCACGAGACTATAGTCATTGAAGTCGTCGAGTCAATGGATTGGACAGTAGCAGAAAATGCCACCACAAGCAAAGACTAGATATAGTATGCCATTTAAGTCATTGAAGTCGTCGAGTCAATGGATTGGACAGTAGCAGAAAATGCCACCACAAGCAAAGACTAGATATAGTATGCCATTTAAGTCATTGAAGTCGTCGAGTCAATGGATTGGACAGTAGCAGAAAATGCCACCACGAGCAAAGACTAGATATAGTATGCCATTTAAGTTTAAGACATTTAATACAATTTGAATAGTCATAGCAATAATCAAACTTTCTCAATAAATGATGATTCAACTAGTACAAACAACAAAAAGAAAAGATGATTCAAAATAGCAACGAAGAAAGATTGAGATTCCTATAGTAT
>MU227926.1:881067-892026 GCA_018584345.1 Thuja plicata
CTTACCCATTTCCAAGTTAAAGTCTTGCAATTGTATTGATCCACTTCAAATGCATGCCTTAAAGAATGATACTATAGGAATCTCAATCTTTCTTCGTTGCTATTTTGAATCATCTTTTCTTTTTGTTGTTTGTACTAGTTGAATCATCATTTATTGAGAAAGTTTGATTATTGCTATGACTATTCAAATTGTATTGAATGTCTTAAACTTAAATGGCATACTATATATAGTCTTTGCTCGTGGTGGCATTTTCTGCTACTGTCCAATCCATTGACTCGACGACTTCAATGACTATAGTCTCGTGGTTAACGTTTTAGACAGAAGAAAAAGAAAAGTCTTTTGGCATATCCCCCACAGCCAGGAAATAACGCGACATTGGCTGAAATGGTACGGTGATAAGACTTGGCTATTTATTTCAATGAAAAACGCGGAATTAAAATGATGGGGGAGAAAAGTATCGGCAATGGCTAAAAGTACAGGCGGGAGACTGGGCTGACGGGGGAAGGTAACGACAACGGCAAGGACACGGGGAACGAGGTGCAATTTTTTGCACTTTTAGCCATTGCCAACGTATTTCCCCAACTCTTCCATGGCAAATAAATATTATTCCTTATCTGGTTATCTAATTGTTCCAATGAAATTTCCAAGGTATATGTCAATTCTAGGTATCTAACCAAGGGCACACGGAGTTGAATGAGACTCGACTAGGTATTTGTAATATGGATTTCAATAAGGATTGTTTGCGACTTTGGGGTCATTCTTGTGATTACGGAAGTGTTTCAAAGAGCATGGTTGAATTGGGGTGGTTCAATGATTAAATGGTCGTTGGTTGAAATGTAGATATGATGAATGTGTGAATAGAGAGAATATGTATGTGTATGTAAGAATAAGGTACGTGATAAGTGTAGGAAGTGTATATAGAGGGTCTAAAAATTAAGGAAATCAATCTAGTTTCATACAAGATTGTGTCATTTACACTAACAAACATGTATTAAGACATTTCTTAAAAAAAAAAAAAATACAATACTAAGTAGAAAATGAAATTGTTCTACAAATTTCATTATTATGTTTTTTCCTACTTTAGAGGCCATGTGAATTTTAAGTGACCACACATTTCAAAGTATGTAACACTAACAAACATGTAATTAAAGTAAATATTTAGCAATCAAAGGATACAAGAGAGGATCCTTATAAAACAATGGATTCTACACAATGTCATCATGTAAGTGCCCCCCTTAGCATTTGCTCACTATAAGTATACACTTGAAAATTGTGGGCCTAAAAGGGGTCAAAAGTAGTTTTTTGTTCATAAAAAAAAAGAAACAAAACCTTAATTTCATTTAGTAGTGTGGGATAGATACCGTGCACTCAAATATGAAGATCTAATAACACTAATTATAGTGCTATGAATCTAGTTTATAAACTACTAAGACTTATTTAAAATAGTTAAAATTAAGTCACTCAAATAGTGATTGCACAAAAAAGTGGGTCTATTTTTTAGATTATTATCTTATTTATTTGATTAGTGTTTTTTGAATTCATTGGTGGAAAGAAAGCTAATAACTTATGTGTACAAATAAATTTTTACTTTTTAACTTATGTCTACAAATTAATTTTTAATGACTTCGTCTACAAATATTTTTTTTTATCTTTTAATTAAAGAACTAGTTCATCCAAAACTAAGGAAAGTAGTAATAGAATGCCCTTAGAGATGCCTAGGTTTTACAAGAGACTAAAGAAATGTGCAAGGTAGGCAATCATTGAGTATTTATAAGAAGTGGGGGAAGACGAACAACGAGTCCATAGAAACAATAAAAAAGGCAAGGGAGAAACCTTGTGAGAACAAGAAGGAGATGTTCCCTTACATCTGCACCAAGTGAACAAATGTCTACTCCTTTAAAGCCACCCTCATAACAATAGGAGAAAACTCTCATGACTTTGTCCACACCAACAAACAAAGATAAAGATATGGTTCAAAAGGATAGGCTAGAGACAATGGAAATAGAATATGATGATGTTGATGAGGAGATAAGAGGAGGTGATGTACATGTGATTGATGTAGAAGAAGATCTTCTACAATACAATGTGTAAGAAGATGAAAAAAGTGAAGAGGATGTGGAAGTAGATAATGGAACAAAGAGATTGGACCAATAGAGTAGAGAAGCATTGTATTCAATGCTTAGAGGAAGAAGTGCTAATGAAGAAGATAATGAAGAGGAAGAAAATGTAGATCAAGATTAGCACCAAATGGAGGAAACCCAAGATCAAATTGAATATTAGCCTCCAAGTGATCATTGGAAAGAAGAAATAAATAAAGAACATTAGGAAGTTGAACATGTTGAAGATAAGGTTGAAGAGAAAAACATGACCTAAGTAAAGGAGGCCAAGATCTCAAGGAAGATGGGTTGCTAGAACAACATCAAGAACATCAGGAAGAAGGTCATAAAGAAGAAGAATATGTTGAAGAAGAACATGGCCTTAATGAAGGAAATTAGAAATCCACAAAGGATATGACATAGAAGGAGAATGAATAGCACGAGGAAAGAGATAACCAATAGAAAAGTAAAGAAAATAGAGATAAAGGAATATTGGAAGAACAAAAGAACTTTGGGTACAACAAAGACCTCATCAAGAATTGCACCTAGTCTAACCCCATTTGATTAACACAAAAAATTCAAAAGAGACAGAGGATATATAAGGAAATAAATGAGGAGGGATTTTTTGTCTCATAAAAAACACTTAGAATGCCTAAAATAAAGAAGAGGGTAAAAACAATATGTGGTAACAACTAATATCCATGGTTGTCAAAGAGTGCAAATGCAAGTGCAAGATTACCAATGTAGGAAATAGATCTTAGGGTACAACTTATTTTTTACAATCAGGTGTGACGACCATTATCTCAAGAATGCAATAAGATGAAAACACTAAAGAATAATATAAGGCACAAGTTGAAGAACTAAAAAAGTATTTAAACCACCTCTTGGATCCTCTAGATTTTTCTGCTCCATCCACCAATTTACAAGTTGCATTAACTTTAGGGGTTGTACTTCAAGGTAAAGATACTTTTGTCACAAATGCATTAGAATGGCACAAAGATATTGAAATCATAGGTGAAGAGAGAATCCTGAAGACTCTTAAATTGTACAATTCTATAGGAGGCCAAGTGAAAATTTTGCCCAATATGATAACTAGAGAAGAGTTAGGTACCGTTATAGATGAGACTATCCTCACGTGAGAAGATTATCTTCCCATCCTTTGCATCATTAATTCCATCGATGAAGATAATTTTCTTAAGAAGGCAGTATTGGATAAGGCAAATAGAAAAATGCCTCTTTGAATGGATAAGAATAATCAAAATGGTGATCACTGCATACATGAAAGTCAAAGACAAAAATAATTAAGAATATTTTGTCTCATCAATTTCATTTTTGCAAAGGGTGGAGTATTTTGTCTCATCGATTTCATGTAGATTTTGTCTTAGATGAAGAATATTGAAGATATCCCCTAGAATTTGGGGATAGCCTACATGGAGAATGCACAAAAGATAGCATTGACCACTTGATGGGGATTAAATAGGAATTGAAGAACATGTGTTCTCTCAATTTAAAGACAAAAAGAAAGAATTGAAGAAGTTTTGAAAAAATGGGCTAAAAGAGCCACATTTTGCCTCTAAAAGTGCACAGTCACTTGACTATTTTCAACTATAGTTGGAGCTTTAAAAAAGAGCAAATTTTGGACATTTTGGTGACCCAAATCATTGTTTTACCTCTTGCAAAAGGTGTAAGGCAAATTGGTATTATTTTAGGAGTTTTTCTAAGGTAGGTAATCTCAGTTTTCATTTGAGTTTGATCAATAATCCTGCCAGGAAATTGACCTTGCTATGGATTGGCAAACTGGCATTGTAAAGTCTATATGACTGATGAAATTCACATTGCTAAGGGTTGGGAATTTCAAATCGCAAACCTTTGGTCAAATTTTGTTTAAATTTCAATGTGAAATTTACTGTTGAACATTGTGCATCTTGAATACAAAATCAAATTTGAAGCATTTAGTTGTTTGCATTTGGGGATCCAAACAAACTTGTAATTGGTATTGATAGTTGCACATTTCTTTGCTCGATTTGATAACTTGGATGGATTTAATTTCAAAGTGCTTAAAGAGGGCTAATCTCGTATATGTACATGGGTAAGGGTTGTGTCTGTATTCCTTTTCATTTGGTGATTGCGCTATGTTTGTATGAACTATGAGATTCAGATTAATGCTTATGTGGTTTACTTGATTCAATCTAATCGTCTGACACAACAAGTGAGTATGTAAGCTACCATTGTCTGAATAAGTTTGAAACTCATTCATTCTATTGCTTGTACCACTCTTTGATTTTGTTATTTATTTGACAATCTTATATTAGAGTATATTGTTAGAATATCATTATTTTTCTTTTAGATTTTCTTGTGCAGACATTTATTTGAAAAATTGCAAAAAGAGCCACAATTAGAAAGAAAGTGTTGATGCTACAATTTCAAACTAGCTAAACAAAAGAGTGAGACTAAAAAATTTTATTCGTTAAATAATCATATTGTTCCAATTGACTTATTCCACACAGCTAAGACCTAGCCTCCAATAACCTTGGAGTGAATTTTCACTTTTTAAGAGAGAAGATTTGATTCCAAATCGCCTATCATTTCTTGTGTTAAAACCATAGTCAACAGTAAGAATAATGATAGACAACCAATGTGAACCATTAATCAATGTAACAAGTTGAACAATGGTTTTGGATGGTAGTGTTTGGAATAAATTTGACGTGTATTTAGAGACTTTTATAACATAAGACCAATGTGAACCATTGATCTAATTTATGATGATTATGATTGTATTGAGTGTGTATGACCTCAATTTCATGTATCTGGTACTCTCCCAATGTGGAGTTGTTCAAATTTTGGCCAAGTGTTGGACCTAACAGTAGTTTAGTTTTCATTTTATGTATTCTACAAGATCCTTCACATTTAAACACTCTTTCAACACATTCATGCATCGCTTCTATGCATTCATGCATCATTCCTACGCATTTGTTCATTCCTATGCATTTATTTCTATAGACCTACGCATCCATTTCTGCACTACTCTGGGTAAACCTACTTCTGTGCATTTACTCTGAGACTGCTCGTGCAGATTTAAAATAGTTTGATGTTCTCTTGGGTCTGTGTAAAACTAAAATTTATGGTTGGACTCCTTGTGTCATCAAGAATTTTTTCATATATCTGCATTCCATTTTCCAATTCGGTTTGGTGTCATTTAGTTCACTTTTTTATTTGGGCTTAAAATGAACCTAGTATTGGATCATGCTAAGGATGGACTTGTCTCCTCGCTTGATGATTGTAGATGATGGTATGATCTTATCTCATGAGTTTTATGGACATGAACTGGACTCTCACATGGTCGCTAAGAATGTGAAAGACCATTCTTGCAAGTGTATAGGGTTGTCTTGGAACCCTTGGAAGTACGTTTGAGTCTTCCACTTGTGTATGATCGTATGATGATCATGGTTTACTTCCATATTTTTTTCTATCTTTAGTTATGGATTGTATTTAAGGATGCACTTATGTTCATGGTGTTAGATACATGTTTAAAAAAAATTGTTTAGTGCATATTTGACCCTAAGTTCCGAGGGTTCCTTGGTAGGGCATTACACAAAGTAATGCAAATAAGCAAGAGTAGAAATGTGAATTTATGAATTAGACAGAGAGGTTACAAAAGCTGATCAAGATTCACTATATTTTTCATTTTATATTTTCTTTGTACATGAGAAAAGAGGCCTCTAACTTCCATAGGACCATATTCTCCTACTAACCTAATAGGGCATGTAAGAACGATCACCATAAGAGATCTTGAATATTCAAATGTAGATAAAAGAAAGAAGAGTTCAAGAAAATACTCCTAAAAGAAAAGAGAAACCTATAGCTCACACCACCACTTCTACTACTATCGTGACCACCAATACTAACCCTACTCCTACAAACCATTAAAGAACTAGTTCATCCAAAACTAAGGAAAGTAGTAAGAGAATTCCCTTAGAGATGCTTAGGTTTTACAAGAGACTAAAGAAAGGTCTTAGGTGGGCAATCATTGAGTCTTTAGAAGAAGTGGGGAAAGAAGAACAAAAACTCCATAGGAATAAAAAGGAAAGGGTAGAAACCTTGGGAGAACAAGAAGGGGATGTTCTTGTTACAACTGCACCAAGTGAGAAAATGGATGCTCCTTCTGAGCCAACATCATAAAAATAGGAGAAAAATCTTATGTCTTTGTCCACACCAATAGAGAAAGATAAATATACAGTTCAAAAGGATAACCTAGAGACAATGGAAAGAGAAGATGATGACGTTGATGAGGAGATAAGAGGAGGTAATTTCCAGGTGATTGATGTAGAAAAATATCTTCTACAACAAAATGTGCAAGAAGAGTTAGAATGTGTGAAGAGGATGTGGAAGTAGACAATGGAACAAAGATATTGGACTGAGAGTGGAGAAGCACTATATTCAACTCTTAGAGGAAGAAGTGCTAATGAAGAAGATAATGGAGAGGAAGAGAGTGTAGATCAAGATAAACATGAAATGAAGGAAACCCAAGATCAAAATGAAGATTATCCTCCAAGTGATTTTCAAAAAGAAGAAACACATAAAAAACACTAGGAAGATGAACATGATGAAGAGAAAGAGCATGACCTAAGTAAAGGAGACCAAGATCCAAAGGAAGATGGGCTACTAGAAAAAAATTAAGAACATCAGGAAGGTCATAACGAAGAAGAATATGTTTAAGAAGAACATGACCTCAATGAAGGAAATTAGAAATCCACAAAGAATATGGCATATAAGGAGAATGAAAAACATGAGTAAATAGACAATCAATAGAAAAGTAAAGAAAATGGAGATAAAGGACTATTTGAAGAACAAAATAACTTTGGGTACAATAGAGACCTCATCAAGAATTGCACATAGTCTAAACCCATTTGATTAACACAAATAATTAAAAAGAGATAGAGGAGATGTTAGTCCTAAGGGTCCAAGATAATTGAGAGGGGGAGTGAATTAGTTATCTAAGATATCTGCATATTTTATCTTCTTTGTCTCAAAAACAACATTCACAAGTTCACTGATTGATAAGAAAATGAAACTTAATCAATAAACACAACCACCACAAAGCATGCAACCCATAACACAGATATTTTCACATGGAAACCCAAATGGGTGAAAACCACAGTGGGAATGAAGACCCGCAAATAAAGTACTCTTCTGAAGTACGCCATGTTAGGAGCTTAACACTGTTAGAAGTTTACAAAGACATTGTTAGGTACCACCAAGTTATGGGATTTCCCTCTATCCCTATTAGGAGATTTATCATGTCAGGAGTAACTCTGTTAGGACATTTCAAACTCAATTTAATGAGCCACTCTGTTAAGCGATCTACAAATAAGATCTGTTAGGATCTACCTGGTTAAGGGATTTACAATAAGAAACATGTTAGGGTCTTTAGATCTGGATAATAGAAACTTCTTTTCTTGATCAGATCCTCTATAAAACATTCATTCACTCATCAGATTACTCTGGAATACTCTGTCTTGATCGCACCTTCACATCCACAATCTACACACAAATATTTGATTTGATGATATAAATATCACTACTCAATCCCTAAGGCCACCACTGCCTTAAATATAACCTAACAAATTTAAAATCACCTTTCAATATTTACGCCCAGAGAGATCATGCCAAAACACACATCCGAATATAACAAACTTCTCTACCAAATAGGTCGGCCACTGGATAGACTCATACTATTAATTTTATCAAGAATAGTCAAACACGTTTTGACCAACTCAACCTTCATCCTAATAAAAAATATACCTTTATCAATGTAAAGCCAACACATCACCAAAAATGAATTCAGACACATCATCATGACAGTTGGAACACACATGATTCATTGCAAATCGATGAGCGATCGCCAAATGAAGATTTACCATTAGTAGCTCAAGATCATTGTCACCTTTCACTAAAACAACTTCTGAAACCTCAAAACATGCTTACCGATCATCCAAATCAGTTGTGGTCAAAACCATGAACTCAACACGATATCAACAATACAATCCTATGATCACACCACCTAGCTCATCATAGATTTGATAAACCGATCAAATCACTCATTTTTAGTCATAGTCTGTTTTAGCAGTTGCCATGTCATATTTCAATCAAACATAACTTACTCAAATTATATATTCAATAGTTGTTATCATACAATTATCCTCTAAAGACACTCTCAGGCATCCGTTAATAATCATGACCACTGAAACCAATTGAAACACACAGTTCATCCTTCTCACATATATGGAAACATACTAAGAACACTAGGTCAATACGCAACATCGATGACAACACAATAACTGATCATCACAACACCAAATATGTACCATCACATCATCCGTTATGCCAAAAATCATGCCCTTTGGCATGGATGGAAATTTAACATCTTGTCAATTAGATAATCTACTTTGCTTGTGTTCTTCTCTATCCAACTATTATGTGTCTCCCAATTTCTCACTTTCTCTCTGACTTGTCTCATCTATTATCCCTCCAATTATCATTACTTCTCTCCCCCTTTGACAAAAATTCCAAAGAAGTAATACAATTAATCCCAATCAAGTAATGAGTACCTTTACCACCAACTTCTCCCCCTAAGGAGTAGCCCCTTATTACATCAATCCAATCAAATATTTCCAATAGAAAACATTGGACTGATGCAACATCATTACTTTAATTCTTCACAGGTAGGGGAATAACCCCCAACTTGCCTCTTAGATACTCAAATGTATTCTTAGGTAGTGGCTTTGTAAAAAAATTTGCAACCTGCTCCTTGGTTGGCACATACTCCAACTGCACCTCTTTCTCTTGAACTTGATCTCTAATAAAATGGTACTTAATTGCAATATGCTTGGTCTTAGAGTGCATCATGGGGTTCTTGGATATGTTAATAGCACTAGTATTATCACAATAGATAACCACCGGTTCAATTACCTTCTCCTTGACACCTTCCAATATTTTCTTCATCCAAGCAACTTGAGTGCAATTAATAGCAGCAACAACATATTCTTCCTATGTAGTAGATTGGGAAATATAGTTTTTCTTCTTGCTTGTCCATGATAGAAGTCTCTCTCCAAGAAAGAAAGATCCTCCACTTGTTCTCTTCCTAGCATCCACATTACCTTCCAAATCTGCATCAGTGAATACACTCAAAGAAAACCTCCTTTGTGAGCATACCAAAGACCATAGTCTTGAATCCCTTTTAAGTAATCTAAAGCTTCTCTTCACTGCTACCATATGGGATTTCTTTGGATTAGCTTGAAATCTTGCAAAAATATCAACTGCATTGTTGTAATTATATTGAGATGATGTACTGAGAGGGGAGGGGTGAATCAGTACCTCTAAAAACTTTTCTTGGTTAGCCCATTAACCCTTGATTATCAGTTTATAAAATATCTTATCTAACTATTCATCTTTCTTTATTTATATGCAATCCTATCATATATTCTTTTTGTATGTAACCATAACAGAAACATTCATGAAAATAGATAACACGTGACACAAGATATGATATCGCAGAAAAATCCTGTTAAGGAAGTAAAAACTACGGTGGGGATTGTTACCCACAAAAATTCACTATTTGCAGATAAGAAGGGGTTGGTTAAGGCTTACAATTGGTCACTTCTGATGACCTACCCTGTTAGGAGTATTACAGTGGAGACCTGTTAAGATCTACTTCATTTGAAGCTTTTGCAACACTGTTAAGTGTGCACTTTGTTAAGAGATTTGGAAAGAATGGTTAAGTCCACCTTCTACGAAAGGATTTTAGATGTGATGCACTTGTTAGAATGCAACTACATAAGTCTTTGATCTGATGATAAATGCAATCTTCAATTTCTGATAATAGGTCTTATAAAGCTTCATACATATTAGTAATCATCCTTTCATGATTAAATAATACCTTTCTCTACTTATTAGTAGCCTCTGTGTGTTGTTGATAACTGATGTATTCTGTTTCTGACCTTTGCATGAATTCTGCCTACTGCTCCTTAGATGCTCATGGCGGCTATCAACAATGTGAATTCATGTACTCACAATTGAGTATGAACATCTATTTATACTAATTTAGGTTCAATTCTTGATTCATGCATCGCAAGTTAACTCTAGATCCAAGGTTTACAACTTGACCTTGATCTTTAGTTAGATATTCTTTAGATCTGTTAGGATGCATTAAAACATTTACATAAAGATTTCTTGATCCTCAAGTTATGATTTAAAACAAATAAAAACTCTATAAATAGAATTACATTGCTTTATCCGTCGTGTAAAAATTAGATCCACAATTTGTGGGTTCTTTATCTATTTGTCAGTTCTGATGGTTGGTTTTCTTGGTTGTTGGTGTTCCTTTCTTGAACTTGTCATCCGGTATGCCTTTTATGTTTCTGTCAGGTTAGTTCTAAAAATTGTGTCGCCAATGATGCTTGTGGTCATCGGTGATGCTTGACACTTTTGTACTTAGCATTTTTCATGACCTTTGTGTTTTGTCAGGTATGCTTGATGTTCATCGGTAATGCTTTAGTATGTCGGTGATCTCTGTCAATGTTTTTCACTAAGTGTACTAATGGAAAAATAATGTCATCAATCTCCCCTTTTGACATTAGTATCAAAAAAATGATATGTGCAACATACTAAGTGTATTAGTATGTACACCTGTGTATACTTCTTCCTTAAGTCATTTGAATGACTCCCCCTATGTATATGCTGGTAAGTGTAAGTATATATACATATCCTTATGTATTTTCTTTTCCTTTTTGTTTTGATATATATATTGTACATAACTATATACATTTCCTTTCCTCCTTTTTTGATTCTAAAGGCAAAGGTACTT